>RMBW01000072.1:163000-430443 GCA_004009845.1 Davidsoniella eucalypti | reverse complement strand
CTGCATCCCAACCATAGGCTAGGCGAGGGTGAGCAACAGAGAGAAAAATAGCGGCCAGTCAAGGCCTACGTATCACCATGGCCTTCTAAGAGATTAATTTGCCGGTTGGTTCCAGCACTAGAGGTCATTGGCCAAAAAAAGAGTGCGGAAACGTCGGTGATGTGCAACATGGAGATGGCCTACTTTTTGGAAGAGATCGCCGTTGAACGATAACGGCACTTTTTTTCCTCTTGGTCATATGAAATAGTGGAAGTTAACAAGATACATATGTGTATATTAGTTAGTAGTCATTTAGTCTTTGGTCTTGCTCTACACATATGCTTCGTATCTTGGCCGAGGTTTCATGCATGGGGATGCTTGAGGTATCAAAATACTCGGAATGTATTTTAAAAAACAAATCTCAAAAACGCCAGGCCTGTTCCAGGCATTCATATGTAGTATGAAATTCAGAGCTATAGTCCCTAAATATAAATCATCTTTATGTATTTGTACGTACACTGCTTCTGACTTCCACAAGTCTTTGTATCACTCGAGGATTCCGCTCCTAGTGTTTCCTATGCACCTTTTCTGTTTTCAGAGAGGGGCTATTGCTACTGCTGTAAATATGGCATGTTGCCGGTCCAGTCCCGGATTTACCAATAAAAAAAGGCTTTCTATGCAGGTTACAATATTGTGTTGCGTCTATATAGTGTGATATTGATATCTCAGGACGGCTATCTCATGGCAATATCGAGTATGGACCCAGACCACCTGCGCTATACAGAAAGAATGGCTGGAATTGCTATTCGTGGAAGTCCTGCTTGAAACACTCACTTTGGAACATGCACCCGGACAAGATATCGAGTTCCATCAGTATGGAAAGCAGCCAGCTGACGATGCATATCAAGTGAGCTTTCCAACAAATTGCAGTCTGGTTTTGATATTCCTTATATGTGTTCTATCACCCCCTTTTTTTTCTCAATCTCAAATCCACGTCGTTGCTTCTGCGTTCTTGGTGTAAATTGAACGTAATATTGGTTTCTATCCAGCTGTCATTTCCTTTTTTCTTTCTTCTTCCAATCCGCTCGCTGCATGTGGGGTGTATATTGTTCAATCTTCTGGCCGAGGGAATTGGCATTTGCCTTGTTAGCTCTTGTGCTCTTCTCCCTATCGTCTGCACTTGTTTGTTCTTCTTTGGGACAGAAACAGAGTCCTGGATAACTTATTTGGCATATATCAGGTCAGGGTCTCCTCTGACGTAGAACCTTCTCTTGTAAAGGATAAATATAATCAAATTAAAAGCAGCCTGGTCGTTTTAGGCCTGGCCGCTTTGGTTCTTTTTTCTTTATAAATGCCATGTCAAGCAAAGAATAGCATTATATACATATAGTATACAATATATGCACCTTATATTCCTCAAAGCACAGATACACATGAATATTTTCGAGTCTGCATAATACATAGAGAGAATATTGAGCCAGTTAGCATATACTCCAAAGCAATCAAGTCTTTACGGAGGGTGGTTGCTCCTCTTCTAGTATCACTGCACGTGCAGCTGGAAACAGCCCCAAAGTCTGAGACGATCGAAATAACGGGGATGCCTGCTTGGACATGGACTTTTTTGGGTATCTTTCTTTCTACGCTCCGTCTCTTCTTATGCCGCCTTATTTTTTTTCTTTGGTCCGAACTTTCAGACACCGTTACAGCATATGCACAGAGAAGCACGGGAACGAAGCCCAAGGTCTGAGACGGCACTAAGGAGCTGTTCTCATCCATGGTGTTATGCCATTCTACTGTTAGGACATAGTGTTTTTGGGGTTTCTCGACCCCCAGACAGGCATCCAGTTAGGCACCAGTTAGGCACCACTTTGCTAAAAGCTTAGAGACACACCATAATGAAACCGATTTTCTTTTTATCATTATTCTGATGAACATATCCATTTTCTGACAACCAAAATCTACTTCTTACTTGATTTCACACAATGTCTCCTGAAAACATCTCATCTAGCCCCCCAACGGCAATTTCTGCTCTTCACAAGCCACCATTGGCTTCTTGGCTCGACACAGCCTGGTTTAACTCTTTAAACACCTCAAATTCTAACGGCTCTACAGCACCAACAATAGCAAACCCTAACCATGCCAACACTACCAGAGCAGATACTACTACCCCCCAAGCACCAGCGACGTCGACAGCCACTGTAGCGTCGGCTTCAGTCACTACGTCGTCTCCATCTAGTTGGTTCCGTGATTCATTTGGCCAAGATCCAAATTATCTAGCTCAGCAGGACGAACTGCGTGCGTTGATATTCACGAATGCACAGACTGCTGCTTGTACGCGCGAGGGCACACCGATTCTCATCGAAGAAGACGAAGGGGGTAGCCGAGATGAACGTGAACAGGAAATAGATGGACAACATGGCATACATAGTAGACAAACATCCGGCCCTTCTGGAACTCGGCCACAACGCAGAGGAGGACAAGATCCTGCTTTGGGGTCGAGTAACTCCAACCATACGGCGACACTATCTTCTATACTCGCCCATCCACGGCATCTAGAGTATCTCCAAGCCTATCTCTCACAAATCGCTCCATGGTTGGATATGTTTGACAGGCGGCGCCATTTCACACTCCAGATCCCCGTTCTGGCCCGGACATCGCCAGCTCTACTTTACGCCCTTCTTGCCGTAGCTGCGCGCCAGATAGAGTGCAAGGAAGGTCGCACCGCATCCTTTGATTCCCTGGAGCTATACCAGGCGGCGATCCGCCTAGTCACACCGCTGTTGCTTTCAGCTAAGAGCTCGCGAGGCAGTAGCTCGGGAAACGAAATCATCGTCCCGGTCTGTACTATCCTGTGTGTTATGGAAATGATGTCGGCGCAGGCACAGGATTGGCGCCGCCATCTTGAAGGCTGTGCGGCGTTGTTTGCAGCACATGAAATTCACGGGTTCAGCGGCGGCCTGCAACAGGCTGTCTTCTGGTGCTATGCTCGTATGGGTTAGTTTCTCTTTTTTTTTCTATTTTTCCCTTTAAGCAGATTCCATGGCTAACACTGACTACTTGAAGATCTCTGTGGTGCCTTGATATCAGATAGCACTCAAGGCACTCTTATACCAACAGCAAAATGGCTTCCGCCCGGCACTGTACCTCCGTCAGCTACCGTCGAGGAGGAGAACCTACTTGCTGAGCGGCTCTTTGTTGCAAACCAATCTCCAGACATGCATGCTAATCACGTTGTGTATCTTTGTGCTCGTGTGTGCACTGTCGTTGCTCAGCGAACACGCTTCATCGAGCTAGGCGAGGCTAATGGAACTACGGCCGAGGTATATACTAGAGCTTGGATCACGCTATGGGACACGTTACACAAATGGCACTCTCTCCGCCCAGTAGAGCTACTACCCATAGAGCCAGTTGTGACAGCAGCAACACCACAAGGACCTAAAACCCATTCATCATCGCGTGATCGAACACAGGGTAATTTATTTCCAGAGATTCTGTTTGTACATTGGGCGGCTATCTCGGCTACACAGCTCTATCATACAGCGTGTATTCTACTTCTAGGGATGATGCCTTCAAAGTTGCCAATACCAGGTGGTACTATTGGCTCCGCAGTGTGGCACGCTAAACGCATATGCGGCATCTCACTCACAAACCCACATCACGGCTGTCTTAATAATGCACTACAACCGTTATGGATCGCTGGAAGACTTCTTAGTCACCGAGTCGAACATCAGGTCTTAGTACGGCTTATACAGAACATCGAGGCTACTACAGGCTGGAAAACAGGCTGGAGGATACAAGATCTGGAAGGCTCTTGGGGTTATAAAGTGTCCAAGAAGAACAGCTGGGCATCTTTGTTAAAACACAGACCAAAGAACTGCAATGAATGGATACTAAGTATATATATAACTATATAGTTTGTACTCATGGCGACCATAACCGACTCAGCGAGTTTTTATACCAGGTCATGTCCCAACCCGTGATTCCCTGAATCTGCTCAAAGCAGGACATGACGGCAATCTGCTGTGGCTCATATGTCATTGCTTGGCCTGCTAAATACAAAGAAGCTATTAAGGCCATGTCCCAAGATTCTCGTAGTTGATTGTTTTGGGCAATCCCACATATCCGTTGGGCGTGCCACAACGGCGATAACATGCTAGACCGCCAACTTTTTAAGGTCACCGTTCGAGGCCGATTTTGTAGCAATAGCAACATGGCCGTGTGATAGAGCTGATTAGCAAAGGTCGCAGTTCCGTGGGTGAAGAGAAGTATTGGGAAAAGACTATCGTGTCTGCCTTCTACTGGATCTTCATCTAACTCAACCATGGCTTGAAATTCTGCTGAACGACCTGCATACCACATACCAAGCTCTTCTGCTAGATCTTTCCAGTCTTGTGCCCGATTAGTCCCTAGGACTTCAGAATGGCAAAACGTGACAACTCGATAACATAAGAGTAGAGGCATGTTCGCGGTACTGCTGACTTCTTCTTCCCAGAATGTCGGTTGCCACGACGCCATGAACTGAATTAATGGCTGTACTGATTCCATCATATGTGTACCTCTGGTCAAAGAGTTTGCAAGATCTAGTTCGTGATAGTAGAGTTAGCACCTGATATAATTTAGTTTCATTGTAGATTAGGATCTCAGAGAACTTACCCAACCTCAAAATAAGTCCTTGTGCATGATAGGCAAGTGGCGAATCTGCAGCAGCACTTGATTCCTGGGGACATTTGTGATAGTAATTTCGCAATATTCTCTCCCATGAGGATGGGGTTTCGTATATCATAGACCGGGCCGTGTCTAGGAGGCATATCAAAGTTTGCTCGATATCGCCATAGCGGGTTCTTTTATTTCGTTCGTAGGTTGGTAATGACAGCATATGTATATCTTTCCATCTATTGCCGATTAGAGAAACAGCTGAGAGTTCTAGTATAGCCCATGATAGGCTTTCTGACCCTAGCGCTAGCTGGGGCAACATTATCCCAAATGTATGACATAGATCAGCCATGTCAAGCTAAGTATCTTGTTAGCATACTTGTTGAAGCCTTTCTCTTGATAATGAATATTTGACCCTACCCATGGTGAGACTTCATATCGAAAATGTCGCCAGAGATCTAGAACGCTGCATGTGATCCCGGCAACGGACACGCTATCGGGGCTTTGAACAGTAGCTACAGAGCCATGTTTCTGACTACCCCCATACATTGAAATGCCCGAGATCTCGTTTTGTGGTGTTGCCGAAAGCGGGCCAAAGGTTGTCATTCCAGGCATGCATGATGGTGGTATTTGCGATACTCTATCTGTGTATGGGCCCAAAGTCTGGGTTCCGAGTGATACTAAGGCTTCTAGGGCGGTCTCGTACATTGCGAAACCATCACGCGATGATACAGCATGTGGGCTAGCATTTTCATCTGCCGAGATATAAAGACCACTGGGGATCATAGATTCTGACGTTGATTGAATCCATGGATCCTCGTGTGGTTCATAAACATGTGTGTGATACAAGGTCTGTGTAGCATCATCTACGGCAGTGGGAGATACAGTATCTAGGATACCAGGCAAATGAGAACGGTTTGGGATATTGATGTGTGTAGTTTCAGTGGCACTGGCATCTTCGTTTGTATCACCAGATGTATTTTTTGGTTCGGCTGAAGTAGCTCGAAACAGATGTGCCCTAGATGTAACATTGCCTGTAGTATCAGAAATTTTCACTTGAGCTTCAGCCGGCTCGGTTGGAGAAGCCTCAGTAGCGGTCAATCTTGGTGAATCATGCGACGAAGACAGCAGACTATCGGTCTCTCGATATTCTCGAACCCCGTCAATTTCGAAGTTTATTGGGGCATCATTGTTTGTAGCAGTTGAGTGAAAAGGCCTAGACCTGTTTCGTCTTTTAGTGCTGCGGGGGGGCTTGGGATCTTGGAACTATTGATATGGTTATCGTTAGTTTCTATTTAATAAGAGCATGAATTAGTTAACAGTGAAGTTACCTGAACTCTGACATATTTTTTAGGGACCGGCCTGGATGGGCCATTGGACTTAGGAATAGTCAGAATATTTTTTTCCAGGAATGTGAGTCCAGAGGGATATTGGCATTCAAAGCCACTATCCGCACAGCGTTTACACACGGGTTTAATCTCATCGCCTAGATAATGTAGTGTTAGTGGGTAGGATTTCTTAATCCTGTATGTGGGGAAACAATAAATGAGCGAGTTCCCCATGGGGTTTTGTAGTTCGCGTAAATCGCTTTGAAGTAGATTTCATTACTAACATTTTCGACGACGCACTCTGCACTTAAGACAGCCAGTTCGAGTGCGTTTGCGAAAATTCGGAGTTATCAGTGCGTCTGTCGTTCGAAGCGATGATGTTTGGGGACGAGAAGTAACGGCGTTCTGTTCCGGTTTCCCCCGTGGCTCTCGAGATGCCATGGCTTTAGGTAATAATGTAAGATGGCAGATGGCAGATGCTGCAGTAACTCTCTCAGTGGACGACGGCGTCAACAAACACCAAGAAGGGAAGGGGAAAAGAGATATCCTAGCGAGATGGGAAGATGAAGTTTACACAGCAAAGAACTGGACTCAGTGCTAGACTTATCTACGTTAGGAAAGACTCTACTCGACTAGATCGGTCGTTAACACTGTGATTATTTGGAGGTGCTGAGTTGGACTATACTACGGTAGGGTTCACGATCCATAGGCCTACATTTGTAGAATCGCTGAATCGGGTATGACATCCACCCTGATGCTAGGGCATCAGTTATAGCTTGTCCACGTGAACTAAGAAATCATGTCAATGCGGGCGGGACAGGCTCGATTGAAGTCGGCGAGGATAAAAGGAATTATCGTGAGGACTTGTTTTTTGGGAACCAGAGATAATTATCATGATGGTAATTCAAGAAAAAAGGTGCCTCAAAAACGGCTATCAGCCTTATTGCTATTTCTCTATTATTTTTTAGTAAGCAATGTATCGAGCATGCTTACAATTGTAGTAATTACTGTAACTACTCAAGTAGCCGTTGTTCGTGATAGTCGGTCTTTCCTAATCGGGTAGCGTCACACGCCTCCACTTTCACCACCGAAGGGACTTATTAGTATCCACTGTTTTTGGATGGGTAGTTGTGATAGCGAGCAGTGGCAGCAATATGTCAGGCAGCCCGCCACCGCCATTGTTCAATATTTACCTTTATTGTATCTTGATCTTGAACTTCGCTTTCTATTCAAACATCTGTTCACAACCTAACGACTTCAAAATTCAAAATGGCTCCATCTACAATCAAGCTCGCTTCAGGCCATGATATGCCGCTGGTCGGCTTTGGCCTATGGAAAGTCGGCAGAGACACTACGGCGGATACGTTTACAACGTAAGTGCTTTTGACACGTCATATTCGACGATATAACTAACCATCGTTTGCTTTAACAATCTCTCTAGGCTATCAAGGTTGGATACCGTCTGTTTGATGGCGCATACGATTATCAGAACGAGAAGGAAGCTGGAGAGGGAATCCGTCGCGCCATTGACGAGGGCCTTGTCAAGCGTGAAGATATCTTTGTTACTACGAAGCTAT
This sequence comes from Davidsoniella eucalypti, assembly GCA_004009845.1. Lineage (NCBI taxonomy): Eukaryota > Fungi > Ascomycota > Sordariomycetes > Microascales > Ceratocystidaceae > Davidsoniella > Davidsoniella eucalypti. Next base: position 422,906 of record RMBW01000072.1, on the reverse strand, counting down.
GGAACAACTACCACAAGCGCGAGAATGCCATCATGATGGCCAAGCGGCAAAACGAGATCTGGGGTCTGGGATACATTGACCTGTACCTCATCCACTTCCCCATTGCTCTCAAGTTCATCGACCCCGACGAGCGCGAGTTCCCGTAAGATTAACTACAAGCCATCCAGTAATTCACATAAAATTGCTAACAAGTGACCCTACAGTGCTGGTGGACCGATGACAACGGAACCATCGAGACTGAAAGGGTTTCTATCAAAGAAACTTGGGAGGCTCTCGAGGAGGTTGTCGACGCTGGTATTGCCCGCAGCATCGGTGTCAGCAACTTTCTGCACAGCTTCTGTACGACCTGCTCAACTATGCCCGCCACCCACCAAGTGCGCTGCAGATCGAGCACCACCCTTTCCTCGTGCAATCTGAGATGATTGCTCTTGCTCAAGAGAACAAGATTGCCGTTACAGCTTACTCTTCCTTCGGCCCTCAGTCCTTCCTTGAGTTGCCTGGCATCTTCAACAAACGTGCCAGTTCCGCTACCCCATTACTCCAGAACGATGTCATCACCGACGTCGCCAAGGCCCATGGCAAGACTCCTGCACAGGTTCTCTTGCGCTGGGCAACACAGCGGAACATTGCTGTCATTCCAAAGTCCAACAACGTTGACAGACTGACCCAAAACCTGAACGTTACGAGCTTCGATCTAACTCCAGCGGAACTGGAGAAGATTACTGGCCTTGATATTGGCTTGCGCTTCAACGATCCTGGTTTCTATCTGCCAAACTGCCCTCAGCGTATCTTCGCTTAAAAATTTCTGTAGTAAATTGAATTCGTATATTTATATGTCTTTTATCTCAACATGTTCTCAGTGGCCTCAAGTGAAAAATGGCAGGATTTCAACAAGTGGCAGAGTAGCCTTATGGTATAAGATAAGTGTATGACCCTATTAGTTTAAATATAGTTATTGCTTCATTCGTCAACCATATGGAGTTGATGACGATGAAGCAATTGAGTAGTATTGCAAATCAAAGAAATATATAAACTATCTATAACTCTACAAACTCCCCCTTGATATAATCCCCAGCCTCTAAGCCCTTCAGATATTTGGTAGCCTTAGTGGTCACTGTCTCAGGATCAAACCCAAAGAACTTATAAACCGCCGTGCCTGGAAGACTGTGTCCGAAGCTCTTCATACAGACACCAGCATCGGCATATCTCTCCCAGCCTTGTGCCGCATATGGTTCCACCACCAACGCCGGGATTCCTTCAGTCCGTCGCAAAGTCTTCCGACGGTAAGCTACATCCTGCTGATCGAATAGTCTCCAGCATGGGAAAGAAACCACACGGACAGCAATATTCAGCCCACGTAGAGCCGCAGCCACTTGCACGACGATACTTAGTTCAGCACCGACACCTAACAAAGTGATTTGCGCAGCAGAATTCTCCTCTACTACGTAGGCGCCACGTGCTACGCCTTCTCGTGTAGTCAAGCCCTCGAGCTGCGGCAGGGCATGCCGAGATGTGCTGATTAATGACGGGGTATGTTTCGCTTTGATAGCGACGGTCCAGGCCCCGGCCGTCTCGGTGCTATCCGCCGGACGGATGTATAGAAAGTTTGGCATAGCGCGATACAACGTGGCTAGCTCGATGGGCTGGTGGGTGGGGCCGTCTTCGCCGAGACCAATACTGTCATGTGTAGCTGCATGGATGACTTGTAGATGCTGGAGGGCACCCATACGCACGGCAGGTGCAGCGTAGAGGTAAAACATGAAGAACGAAGAAGTTACCGGGATGAATGTGCCTGGGTTGTAGGCAGCCAAGCCGTTTGAGATGGCGGCCATAGCGTGCTCACGGATACCGTAGTGTATGTATCTGCCGGCGTAATCGCCGTTGATGCCGTAAGCTGGTCGAAGATCGGGCTAGAAGACGTGTTATACTTGATATGACTAAGTGAAGATATCAGAGTAGAGGGAAACTTAAATGTTGGAAGTCCTTCTTGCCAGGCCACGTCATATAGACACTAGGTGATAGGTCGGCAGTACCAACTACAAAAGAGTTGATTTCTTGGGCAATAGGATTGAGCACTAGTCCATTAGATGCCCGCGTCGCTGTGTTCTTGCTCGGAACACTTCTGGAATCAAACTTTCCCAGTGCGACGGAAGCTCTCCCGAAATTCTGGAGCGAAACTCCTCGGCCAACTTCGGATGGGCTGCCTCATATTGCTCAACAAGAAGATTCCACCGAGCCTTCCATTCCCACCTCGCTTTGGGAGTTCTTCAAAGAATCCGCGTGTCTCGGGGCCGATGATAAAGTGGCTTGTTGGATCAAACCCATTGGCTGATTTCATGTTCCTCACATCTTCAGCGCCAAAGGCTGCTCCGTGAGCCTCCGCCTTGCCTTGGACTTTGCTGCCTAGGCCAATCACAGTGCGGCAGTTTATGAATGTCGGACGATCAGCCGTACGTGCGGCCTCCAATGCAGCAACAATACCAGCAATATCAAAGCTACCGTCCTGAATATCGACGACGTTCCATCCACAGGCACGCATCTTGGCGTTCACGTCCTCGGTGTTCGTCAGGTCCACAGATCCGTCGCATGTGATTTGGTTGTTATCGTAGATGAGTGTCAGGTTGCCCAAACGCCAGTGTCCAGCCAGAGAAATAGCTTCCAGCGCTACTCCTTCCTGTAGACATGCGTCACCTGTCATGCACCAGATGTGGTTGGGACAAACGGGGAAGCCAGGCTGGTTGTAGGTGGCGGCGAGGTTCTTTGCGGCAACAGCCATGCCAACAGCATTAGCGATGCCCTGGCCAAGAGGTCCAGTGGTCGCTTCGATGCCGTCATGCTCGATCTCTGGGTGACCGGGACACAGGGCGTCTTCGCGTGGTGAGTGGTAAGACTTGAGTTGGTCGAGGGTCATGGCCTTATAACCAGTCAAGTGGAGGAAGAGAATATTGGAAGAGGCAGCAGTGGCCTAGATAAGTTTTAGCACATTTCAAACGTCTCTTCATATCTTATCCGGCCGGCTCCTAAACTTACCATTGGAAAGCACGAACCTATCCCGGTTGAAGTAATCCGGTGAGTGAGGGGCATAGCGCATCACGTACTTCCACAAAGCAATACCAATGGCCGCCATTCCAATGGCGCCTCTGTTGATATCAAGTCAGTCTTCACTATCCTCATATCAAGAATTTTAAGAATTCCTTACCCTGGGTGACCACCATTGAACTGCTGGCAGAGATCAGTAATCAGTAGCCGGAAGGTCTTGAGAACCAATTCATGCTGGGATTTGCCGGCCTCGACGTTGCGAAGAACCTCTGAATCTTTGGTTACCGTCCTTTTAATCATGATGATACCAATTCATGCGAAAATATTCGTACTTTGTGAAAAGCAGAGAATAGAAGAAAGTCGCAGAATCTGTTGTCACGATCTTCATGGCCGTTTTTATTACTCGGGGTCTTCTCAAACGGGAAGTCGACTTGTAGATCGTGGTAGTTACTTTAAAGCCGGGACGGTTAGCCGCTCAGCATCTCACTAATATGTTATCAAGATCCAGATTGTGTTAGTGAGCGCAGTTTCTACTTTCAGTAATTTGGAGCACCCAAATAAGCCTGCTTTAAATGTTTAACGTCAAATACATTTTTGTTTGGCTACTGAATTGGAGATCGGCTCCAGGGTTTATCGTCCTGGGAAGGTGCGTGTAATTTACTAATTAGGAAATCTTACGCACCCGGCCGCTCTCACACACCCCATTCCAGCGCCTACACCAATATGACGCCATGATTTTGACATGATATATCAGAATGAGAATGGGGAATATCACATCTATCTGGTCGAGGGCCATGTGTTCATATTCGGCTAGATAAAATCGATGGTGTTCCCTGGCATGTCTGTATGCTAGGCTTATACATCACACTACTCAGACTGTTCAAGACTTGATAACGGATGATCCGAACTGGTACATCATTCTTGAGTTTCCGCCTTCTTGCTACCACCAAGAGCTTCCTTTCGTCTATATCCAATTTCTCTTCTCGACATCGAAACGCAATATGACGGTTCACGAGACCCCAACAAACGGCATCTCCAATACTGTGATTGACAACCCACCACTTCCCAATCCGTCTCTCCAGGTCACGGCCGACCATAGCCTTAAGACTGTCGATGCGCCGGTTTATGCGCCGGGGCCAAGAGAAGTTCTTCTACATGTAAAGGTTACTGGTATATGCGGGTTGGTTGATTATCTCTTCTCATTCAGCAACATATTCCCGGTTCATTATATACTAACCTTGGCTTGACGAACAGATCAGATGTGCATTTCTGGAAGACTGGCGCTATTGGCAGTTTGGTAGTCAAAGGCGACTGTATTCTCGGCCACGAAGCTGCAGGCGTCGTCGTCCGCTGTGGCAGCGAAGTGTCTGACTTGAAGCCCGGTATAGTCCCAAATCACACCTCGTATATACGATTGACAAGCCAATTCTGACATATGCCTTAATCTTATTAGGTGACCGTGTCGCAATCGAGCCCGGAGTACCATGCGAAACCTGCTTCCTGTGCCAAGAAGGTCGGTACAATCTCTGCGACGATGTTCAATTCGCCGGCGTGTATCCCTATCACGGAACCTTGCAGAGATATATGGTTCACCCTGCCAAGTGGCTTCACAAGTATGGCCTGCATTCCTGTTGGATAGTATCACTGTCAGGAACGAAAACACCTAACAACTGTATCCTATAGACTCCCAGATACAGTCTCGCTTGCAGAAGGTGCTCTTTTAGAGCCGCTCAGCGTCGCTTTACACGGCATCCGCACAGCATCTCTCCGACTTGGCCGACCAGCCGTAATCTGTGGCGCCGGGCCCATCGGTCTGATAACCCTCGCCGCCGCCCGAGCATCCGGATGCCACCCGCTCATAATTACCGATATCGAGCCCTCCCGACTTGTCTTCGCCAAGACCTTTGTTCCTTCCTGTCAAACGTACCAGATCGACCCGAAGTTGACACCAGAGCAGAACGGACGCGCGATTCGGAGCCTCTTGGGCCCTAACGAATATGATGCACCCGACAATGTGTTCGAGTGCACGGGCGTAGAAAACAGTGTCATTACGGCCACGTACACAGTGCGCCGTGGTGGCGTCGTTGTTGTTATCGGCGTAGGCAGAGCAGTCATGAACAATCTTCCATTCATGCATATCTCGTTGGCTGAGATTGACCTACGCTTCATCAACCGTTACCGGGATACATGGCCTGCAGGAATTTCCTGCTTGAGTGGTGGGATCCTGGATTTGAAAGCACTGATCACACATGTGTTCCCCTTAGAACAGGCTCTCGAAGCTTTGACCTTGTCTTCTGATCCCAAAAACGGTTCTATCAAGGTACAAATAGTCGATGAAAAGGAAACAACGTTCTTCTAGTACAGGGTTATGGTAGAAAATACCAACAGGGTTGAAGTATCAGGCAGATTCCCCAACGGCAGACCCTCACCGCTCAGAATATAAGAAGTAAATTTCAGAGTCCTTTACGGGTTGATGTTGGTGGCAAAACGGCGTTACGGTGCATGCCTGAGCGTAGTGGATATTTATTTCCTCGTCCGAGAAAGTATCACTACTTGCCTTGGGCAGTCTAAGTGGTTGAAGCTGTGTAAGCGATGAGTCGCCGTATAACCCTATTAGCAGGGTTATCAAGTACTGCTACTGAAAATTTGGACAAAACTTCAAAATATGATTATGGTTAACGAGCCACAATACCGAGAATGTACAGAAGCGAAAACATATCTTCAACCCATCCACATATGTAGATAAAACAGTGTCATGGGCGTCTGGGCGTTTGATAGCATTTTCTTCTATGCTGACTCATATACAAAAACGACGAAGATTCGTTTCGAACTACCGAAACTTTGCTGCGATCGTTGAGCAGGAGCCGAAGCAAGGCTGGACGGGAAATAAGAGCGCGATCCTTTCGGGGCAGGTTGAACCTTGGAGCCTTCAGTAGGAGCACAATTAGCCCGTATTAGATTAGCTTATTGTCGTTGCTAATGTTGATAAGGCCGATCTCAAGTCTGAACCTGAGTACAAAACGTGAAGCCAGCTCACTTACATTGCTCATTTTCATTCTACAGCTTCTTGTCAAGCCTACTAATACCTTTTCTATACACCTCTATATATCCCTATACATTCATCATGGTTCTCCCTGCTGGCGTCTACCGTGCCGACCATGTCGGCTCTTTCCTTCGCCCTAAGGAGGTGCTCGAGGCCCGTGAAGCCGTCAACGCCGGCACCCTAACCCTAGAAAATCTTCGGGAGATTGAGAACAAGCACATCGCCGAGCTTGTGACTACTCAAGCCGCCAATGGTGTGCAGTCCATCACCGACGGCGAGTTCCGCCGTGCGTTCTTCCACATCGACTTCCTGCAGCACATCGGCGGCTGTGAGCGCGAAGGCTCTCTGTCATCCACCAACGTGACTACGCACGGCATGAAGCCTCCGCGCCTCATCGTCGTCGACAAGCTATCGCACCCCAAGCCCATCCAGGTTGGCGACTTCAACTTCATCAATGACGCCGTGACCAAGCTGTCGCCCTCCGTCACCACCACTACCAAAGTCACTATCCCCTCGCCCACCATGGTGCACTTCCGCGGCACGCGCGAGTCCATCTCTACTACCGCCTACCCGGTGCTCGAGCCCGCCTTCTTCGACGACCTGGCAGCTGTCTACCAGGCTGAACTTGCCGCACTATATGCTGCTGGTGCCCGCTTCGTTCAGCTCGACGATACTAACCTGGCTTATCTATGCGATGAAGGCATGCGCGCCGAGGCCGAGGCGCGCCATGGTGGCGATGCCGCTGTGCTGACCAAGCGCTATGCGGCGCTGATTAACGCAGCTATCAGCAAGCGTCCCGCCGATATGAAGATCGGTATCCATCTATGCCGCGGTAACTTCCGCTCGCAGTGGTTTGCCCAGGGCGGCTATGAACCAGTGGCTGAAACTCTGTTTCGCGAGCTGGACGTCGATGTGTACTTCCTCGAGTACGACGATGCTCGGTCGGGAGACTTCTCTCCCCTTCGGTTCTTGCCCGAAAACAAGATTGTCGTCCTGGGTGTCATGTCGAGCAAGAAGGCCGAGTTGGATGACAAGGAGGATATCAAGAAGCGTCTGGTCGAGGCTGCCAAGTTCTGCCCGCGGGGGTTGGACCAGCTATGCTTGTCGCACCAGTGTGGCTTCAGCTCGACCCACGAAGGCAATGACTTGACTCCGGAACAGCAATGGGCTAAGATGCGCCTAGCTGTCGAGATTGCCAAGGATGTCTGGGGCGAGGATCTGTCACAGTAGAGATCACCTGATATCACTTGATTTGAGTCTTCATCTCGTCTTGATATGTCGTGCTCTCTTATGTATATTATTTCTTGTTTCATTTTTTTTTGCTTCAACAGCGTTTTAGATTTGGATGAGAGAGAGGGGGACATGGTGCTCTCATGAAAAGAAAAGAAAAAGAAAGGACGTAACTTGGAACGACATTCGGTTACAGCATCTTAAACACAAAAAATAGTGCTCACTTCACAACTCAAGTTAGGATTAACAGGACAAATATTCAACAGAGTTCAGGCCCATGCGGCCTATTTTCCTTCCATCTTTAACACAAAAAAATACACATTGTTTACATCAGTGAAATTAAATAATCATAGAACATCATAACTATATAGTACGTACGTACGTCAAACCAGGCCAATGCTTTTTTCCAACCATCTCCAGTTTACATCCTACATGATTTGTATATGATATCTTGGCGTTTTTCGACTATCTGATACGCACGTGAAGAAGGTATCGGAGGCGAACCTGGGCAACATTATACACAATAAACTCGTTATAAAGCAGGCTCGCTCCAGCGGTGTTTGTATCTCCTGGTTTCACAGCACAGTTGGGCTAAGAAAAGTCAAGAAGTTAGTTAAGCGGTCAAAAAAGGGTACGAACATGAAACTCCATGATAAAACTTACAATCTCAACACCGGCGAGTGATGGATGAACAACACCAGCATCTTTCCACTGTAATGGCCCCGTAGAGCCACGGCCCCAGGTTGAGCCCTTTCCGTTTGCTTTGGCCAAGTTATCCGCGTTATAATCTGCGCTGATCAGCTCTTGCATTGGGCCAAGTTCAGCTTCACACAGCAGTAGTAGTGCATAACCACCAGACGCCGATGAGCAGCAATAGCCGGCACTCTTGGACGACATATCAGCCAGATAGATACCCTTACCAAACATGTAACCCGACACAGGTGCCTCTGGTGGCGCAATGCGTAGACCTTGGCTCAAGATACCTGCAAAGTTGGTTACACGAGAACCGTGCCACAATAGACGACGGTTGGTGAATCCACCTGGTTTCCGGTATGGAAGATCGTCGAAGCGAGAAGGTTCGCCCGGCCGCTCGATGCGGAAGATGCTCTGGACATCATAGCGCGTATGATGAGTAGCACCACAGGTGACATGGAGGTACTGGGAAAGCTCCTTGAATTCGATCGACTGAGAGTTCAACGTGGTCATTTCGGATAAGTTGAGGAGGCTGAACTGATGATCCAGGGGGTTGCCAGTTGTCTTGCGATGCTTAGTAACGTTCATAATGTCCTCGGCAGCCTTCATATCTGACAGACTCTCTAGCAGATCAACCTCCCGCTTCAGAGTTTTAGTCGATTGAATGACAGGCGGACGGTTGCGCCCAAAGGCATGAGGGATGACGGAATAGAACGAGTTTGACAAGAACTCAACAGCCCGGAACTTTTCCATACCCAACTCTGTAAGAGCATCTGGATCGTCAATCAAGACAAGGGCGAGCTGTTTCAACAACTCGAACCCACGGCTGATAGTAGTCTTGCTAAGTTTTCCCAGAGGAAGCTTGTCGGCGTCATAGTTCATCTCAGTCATAGCATCTTGGAAGTACTTCTTGTTGAAAATGAGTTCAACCAGAGTCTGTACCGACTTGTCCAGCTTGGATTCAACTTCGACTTCGGGCTCGGATTCTTCATCCTTCACTTTGACGTTACTTTTGCTTCCTGAAGCAGCACCGGCATCCTCATCATCGTCAGGTTCATATGAACGTTCGACGAAGACGTACTTGCCAGACTTGGGCGTGCCAGTCTCTGGGAACGGGTAGCCGGACTTGGTACGAAATTTGGAGCAGAACTCTTTGATGCAGCCCTTGAGAGGTAGGGAAACGCTGTTGCTCTGTCCCCATTCGCCGACACGACCCCAGCGAGTCCAGGTTTGGTAATTTCCTGTCGGGTGTTCAACGATTTGCAGTCTGTAGAACTTGTTGTTGTTGTTGGAGGCATTAGTCTGGTTGAGAGAGGCATCATAGATCAGCCCGTCATCATCGATGTATACCTTGCCACCAAGGAACTTTTCGGGATAGTCTAGCGGGATGACGATCTTGCTCGACTTGGCGTGCTGGCCTTCAGCCATGATCTCCTTCTCGGCCGGTGCCTTTGCTTCGGTTTTGACAATGTCGGCTTTGGCGGTACGCTTCTTTTTCTTTTGCGGCGTCTCATCATCGGTATTCTCATCTCCCTTCTTGTCGGAAGTTGTACGCTTACGGTGTGGTGTAGTAGACCCATCGCTGGGTGCAGGACTCGGGGCACTGTGAGACAATAGGCTTTTAGAGTTGGAAGAGGAGGTCGCAGTGGCAGCAGAAGCTGCAGAGATTATGAACTTATTGACGTCCTGGAACTTGTCTTCGCCATCACATTTGAGAATCCAGTCCATAGAGACGATAGGTAGGTTTCTTGCTAACGCTTCCTGAACTTTGGTTGACTGGTTGTCAAAGTCATGCTGTGTCGTGACCAAGTGGGTCGTAGTACGTGTGACCGACTTCGTGATTCTGCCGCCAAGATACTTGACAAGTGCTTCGATGTCACTATGCGAGTAGTCCAAAAAGACGCCACTAACGGCCACAGCGCAGCCCTTCAGCATCTTTTCAGTATCTTTAGAGGCCGTTTTGGCGCCTGAGGGAGTTGGGTTAGGAGCGGCAGCCTTAGGGGCCGGGTTAACAGTGACAGATGGGATAATCGGCACCGGAACTGGCGTGGTAGACACAGGCGGTGCAGTCGCAGACTTGGGCGTCTTTCTAAGTGGCCGGCCAGCTCTAGTAGGAGGCGCGGCAGTAGGAACTGGAGCCGGGATCGGAGTAGACGCTGCCAAGGGCACGACAGAAGGGGCAATGAAGGTAGTCGTAGGAGCGAGTGCTGTTGGGTTTGTGGAAGACGAAGAAGCAGCGGCTGCAGAAGCGGCCGCCAAGGCAGCTTGACGACGAGTGCCCATACTGGTAGTTTTATAAATCAAAGCTTCGGAGCAAAGAAGAGAGCACCACTGACTTAGATAGCCACACTGAAACGTCAGACGAGTGGCCGACTGTAGTCCGAAATGTCGTCAATGCTACTTTAGCCTTGTACTAATTGGGATAGAACCAAGGTTGGTGGATTCCGTACCTCGAAGGGCGAATAAGTTGAAAAGAAGAGAAAATTTGGCTAGAACAGCGACAAGATGATATAAAGACCGATGTAAAGAAATTGAACAAGAAATGGAGTAGTATGTAATAAGATATTGAAACGCAAACGGCACACAACGTTAAGCCGCCTATAATAAAAAAGAAAACCCTGTCTTTTTTGTGGCCTTGCCTTTTTCACGATTCTCCGAGAATGGAAGGGGATCGAAACAGGACAGAGCAGTTGCTGCAGCGGGGAGAATCGAGCCACTTAAGCCTCCGTCGGGTTGATCTTTCTCCGTAAGAAGCAGGAAGATAATATATAAGGAAAAAGAATGTTTGTTGTATTGTTGGTGCACCAAAGAATAACCGTATATGCAATGCAGTCGATATTTAGAGATATCAAAGCAATGTAAGGAGTGATATCACCAAAAAAAAAAAAAAAAAGGGACGGAGAGAAGAAAAGAGAGAAATATGGCAAGATAACAAGTAGGATATTTGGACGAGAATGAGGAAAGAAAAAGAGTCATTGCCTGAAAAAACAACCACTGGCGTTCTACTTATACGCCCAACTTGTAAGTAGTTTTGTATTTTCCTCACTCTTCTTTTTCAGCTCCTTTTACCAAGTCAGACTCTCGGTAGGCAGGCAAACCAACTAGGCCAAAGCCAGGCTAAGCCAGGTAAAAGGATGGCGGTAGATGGCCAAACGAGCCAACCCAGATATTCCCTAATGTTTTACAAGCTAATTCACACCACCGCCTCCAACTCTTGCTAATTACTATATCAGAATACAAATTACTCTATAGAAGAGCCAATAAAATAGAACCAACCAAGCTGCAGCAAAAGTACGGTCTCATCATGTCCGACTGACACGCTATCGATTTTTCCAATTTCCTCTTTGGGCGCTTGCCTACTTTTACCCCAGCGAGCTCCAGGCAGAAGTGCTAGAACGCAACATATATGTGGGGATGCCAGTCACTTTAAGCGTAATAGTATACGGTGAAAAAGACAGCAAACAAAAGACAATGCTAGCAAGACTAAAAACAGGCAGAAGAGCTAGGCAGCAGCAGCGATTTTCTATTAAGAAGAAACTTAGACCATCAAGTCCTTCTGCCGTCTGCTTGTTCACTAGGCTTTGGTATATGGCGGTTGGTTTGCCTTTCATGCCTTGAACTATAAGCAGTTTCCCTCCACAATTTATAATGTACAACGGAGTCCATTTGTTGTTATTTGGACATTTTAAAAGTACATCCTTTCACGATTTCTCAACGTCTATGTCGGCGAAATAAACACCCTCAACATTACCATATTTCCTGTCAATTCATCATTTTCCTATTCATCCTACTGCAAAAACCGCTTATGCTGGAGAAGAGGTTTGTTTACATCTTCCTTTCTAACTTCAATTGAGGAAACCCTTGACTAACCAGCCATATTCTTAAAGACATACCAATATGGCTTTCACTCAAAAAGAACTCGATATCATCGAGAAGAACCCTATTGATGATATTCTTGCGACGCATAGAGCTCGACTACTAGAATTCTTTGACATCAATGCGACTCAACAAGAAAACATAGTTATTCTTCTTCTAGCATCTTTAGTTGTATCAACCACAGCACAAGCATTTGAGGCAAAAGCAGCCATATCATCCATAACAACAGACTTGGTCAAGGGTGCTGTAACAATCAACAAATTCAACCCCCTCATTCAACTTATCATCAACCAAGCCTCCGAAATTGAAGTTTGAGCTACAGTATTTGCCATTATCCGTAACTCCAGCCCATCAACACCCCCAACACCCCCACCGCCTACTCGCTCCCATCCATCCCTTCAGACACCTATCAATAATAGCTCTAGTCGACTTTATGATAGTGAAACAGGTCAACTTATTGAGAGGGAGCTCTTCCTTGAGATCAAGGACTGTACGTTTCGTGGTGTCGGTGGCTTCCTTGACAAATTCTTCAACCCTAAAACTTGGACAGAGGAACAGAACAAGATGTTGAGCAATGCGATGGCAGCATATGATGGTAACAGATGGACATCATTTCCTTCGATTGCCAGTGAGAGCGCCATTTGGAAGTGGCTATGCTCACTACAAGATAGTTCTTTCCCCCATTCGCCAAACGAGTTATATGCTACAATGACAACCAGTCAGTTTGAAGGGCAAAAAGGTCAAATCGATATCTTCTTCCAGAAACGTACAATCACAGGCAACACTTTTCGCTATAGGAATGTTCTTGTTGTTGGGGAGCACAAGCAATCTTATGACAAAAGCAGATTCATGGCGGATTTTCTTCAGTTGACACGCTATGTTCGAAGTATCTTTGATTATGACCCTACACGTAGGTTTGTTCATGGTTTCTTGCTCTGTGGATCAAGAATGGAGCTCTGGGTATTTGATCGATCAGGTCCGTATAGCTCAGGTCCATTTGATATTCATGAAATGCCAGAGCAATTTGCACGGGCTCTTGTTGGATATGCCACGATGGATGATGATGCCATGGGCCTAGACACATTTATCAAATCTGTGGATGGGCATCACTATATTGAGGTACAGGGCTCGAGTATAAGACTCGGCAAGAAGATTTCAAGACGGACTGCAGTTGTCAGTCGAGCAACCACATGCTTTACTACAAGTGATGGACATGTTGCCAAGTTTTCATGGGTACCGGAAAATTGGTCTCCTGAAGCTGAACACCTGAAGCTAGCACAAGAACGGGGTGTTGAGGGTGTGAACAGGATGATAACCCATTGTCGAATCACATCCACCCAAGAGCTACGAGAACATCTGGAGTTTCCGCCCCGGCACCGGTTTCACAATCAAGACAGACAACCTACATTTCCAAAGTCAACATCACTAGCGCCAGCATTACCCTCCAGCCAAAACCGAAAGCAAACATTTGATCACCTGCCATCAATTAACACAAATCAGTCTGCTACTGAAGTCTCTTGGGACAATAGGATCTACTATTGCATTGTTGTTTCCCCTGCTGGTCGTCCTCTCAGCAGCTTCCAGACAGTAAGGGAGCTACTCAAAGCAATGCGAGACGCTATAAAAGCTCATAGGTCTCTCTACGTAACAGGCCAAATTCTCCATCGGGATGTTTCATCAAACAACATCATCATCACAGACCCTAAAACTGCAGACGGCTTCAGTGGTATGCTTATTGATCTTGATCTAGCCAAGATACAAGATAGTGATCCAAGTGGAGCAAAGCATAGGGCAGGTACAATTCCATTCATGGCAATTGAGGTTCTGGAGGGGGCTGACCATACCTATCGCCATGACCTAGAGTCGTTCTTTTATGTTTTGATTTGGATGTGTGCACGCCAATCATGGAAGAATGGGTTTGGTGATATCAAACAGAAGAAAACTACGGATTATCTTCGCTCATGGGAGGTTGGAAGCTTGGATTACAATGCTAGGGTTAAGATGGGAGATATGACTGTAGTCGTACTGTGTGATATAATGGATGAGTTCCCAAAGCCATTAAATGTTGTGAAGCGTTTATGCTTAACAATCAGATCAATTTTGTTTGGGGATACAGCATGTCATGTACTTGGAACACCAGAAGGCAATCCCAACCAGCTCTATATTCCTATTCTAGAGGCCTACGGCAGTATTATTAGAACCCTAGAATAATACCAAAATGTTTAAGTACTGAGATTACGGCAAAATGTTTGTTTATGATATATTGATTTATGTAACTTGGGTTTGTTAGGATTTGAGTCCTATCTGGAGCCTAGATCAGATTCAGATTAGATTAGGGTGTGGCATCATTCACCATGAACATGCTGTGTCTGGGGATGCCTGTGATATATTACTTCATCCAATCATGAACCTCTTGTAGGTTGACCCGATTCCCCCAAGTTTAAAGTGTTACTTGGAAATCATACATGTATTAATTACTAGGTACTATCTTCCATCGATGCAGATAAAAAAAAATCCCATGATTTTCTTCACATGCCAAGCAAGCTTGTCAAGTAATGAAAAAAAAAAATTCGCGTCGCCTGGAGGCAGTGTAATACCAGGGACACTATGAGCGAGGACATGTGCAAGCACAGCGGCCCAAGCTCGAAAGTCAAAAATAGGTATAATCTAGATTGTGTTCCTTAGAACACTTTCAGAGATTAAACTGAAAAGAACAGATACTACACTTGATCTTAGCCAAAAGGCAAAGAGAGCTAAAGAAGAAAGGAAAAGAAAACTGAACAAAAGGAACGGCGGGCTGGCTGACTATTTATAGTCAAATTCTGGCTGATTAGTGGGTCCAGTTGTGCTCCACTTGCAGAAAAAGCCTTGAGCCAATCAAGTCCTGTTGCCATGATTACTAGGTTATCATAGCTTCACCGCTGGTCTAGATGGCAGAAAGCAGTATCATACCCCGAAATTGAACCTGGTGTTTAGAAATGTTCAAACAAGACGAATATCTATATTCATAGTCCCCCTTTTCCAGGCTGTTGTTTGTGGAGGCCGAAGAACACATTCGACATCTAGCAGAAGGCCTGGCAAATATCCTGCACAGAAATGTAAGATGGACGGGCGGGCCCATACTGGAATCAGCCGTGGAGGCGTCTGGTCAGCAGCCTCGGCAGGCTGAATGTCAGCTTTACCAGTTGTGACCTGTTCATCATACAGAGCAGGAACTATGCTAGACGGCTCTACCTAATCATTATACATTGAGATGATTTCGGGCATCCAGAAGTCGACAGCCATACGGTATTTAGAGTATGCACCAGCTCCAGTTGTGACAATCAGATTCAACAACATCAAGTTTCCAGATGTCAGGGGCCGCACAACAGCGAATCGCAATCTTGTATCTGCAACCTGTGGTTTCGTGGCGCCACTACGATATTCTGTAGAGGCTTCGCACTATGCCAGCTTGTAGTTTTATGATGCCAAGTGTCTTACATCCCTGCTACGGACTGTAGATATAATAATGTGGCCTAGAAATTAAAGCCTACCTTTCTATTCGAGACCTCTGAAAATAAGACTTATGGTCGGTGAACACGAGGCTTCAGATAAGAAAGTCTACTATAGTAGGTATTCAAAGCTCTTGGATCTTGGGGTCAGCTATATCCATCTTGTTATTCCATCAATTTTCTCTAATAAAACACTTAACGCTTGATCTACCATGTAACTATTTCCGCATTTTCATACCAGTCGGGCGTTTCTTCTTTTCCCATTGATTTGAAATATTGTCAAGGCCGTGTCCTCAAAGTATACGTAATACCCATGAAGTTTTGTAGCATATGCATGCATACAATTATAGTCGTATATTACTCGCACTCATATATACAGATATGTAGGTACATATGTATCTATCGCGAGGCAGTTACAACTTAAACCAATGTTTTTTCATCGTGATGTCTCTACTTATAGTTATTTCCTTTTCCGTTGTTTGTTTATTTGTTGGCCAAAGCTAAATATATCTTTTGATTCTATGATTTTTTGGTGGACAAAATTGGGATCAAGTGTTCGGGGTTTGTGTGGTCATAGAAAGTTTCCGACTCGCTTATGAACTACGTTATATATGTACTTATCAGCCAGCATAACTGTAGTTTTTGTTATCCTCCATGAAGTCCTGAACAATAAGGCTCTAATACTTAATCTCGGTTGACGAATTACATATAGACCTCTAAAAGCTCAGACGAGGCTTAGGCAAATATAACTACCAGGACAAAGATAGAAAGAATGGCATACGAGATACAATATGCTGCTGCATTCAGATGTCATCATACCACCAAAAAGGCTTCAAAATCTTTATCTACAACTAAATTGTAGCAAACTTCAATAGTCGAGATGGCAGATATGGCCCAAGGACTTATTTAAGCTATACTACTTCGCTATATGTTGTTCTAGGACGGATGATTTCATTAACTACACAAATCTTAATAATTGAAGATGATAGGAAAGACTACAGATTTCTTTATATAGTAGAGAATAGTAGTGACATAGCTTCCAAAGTATAATTGCAATGGCGAAGAGATGATAGAAGAGGTTTGGTGTGTGTTCCAGAACTAGACTAACCCTTTTGCCAGTGCACCAAATTCTAATTAATCACCATGTGAATCGTCTATTTCCAATGCCAGCAATGATATACAAAACTTGCTGTTCACTGTCTCTTTTTTAGAATCAACATAGACAAAAAGCTACAATATAACAGCTGAAAACAACCGTAATAACTGCATAGCTGTAAATTAGCATTTAATCACTGGTTATGAACAACACTTTGAGAACATAATCAACCATAAAGATATATTTACTAGGCAATTCAAAAACACTAAAACAGCTATCTATAAGGAGCCAATAACATACTATTCAAACCCAAGTACAAAGCAGGTTACAAGCTACCTTTTCGATGCCACCTTCCTAGATCCACCTTCTTGGGGTGAGCAACAGAACCGGACACACCCTTTCTCTTGGTGGCTGTTGGGGGCCCAACATAGCTAGCCCTATCAAAATCAATAACCATCAAGTCATCACATTCCTCATTATAGAGTAGATTCTGTGTTCTGATATCCCCATGCTTGACACCCAACTCTTGAAGTTTTGCAAGTTGTCGATCAATGTTCCACCCATTAAGGCTACAAAGCCACTTGCCCCCATATGACAACAAAAGCATATGTTTGTTGATCCTGAAATTAACACAGAGATTTTGCTCCATAGCAACATCACCAAGACAAACAGGGACAACACTTCCTTGTACATCAACTAGGTGGTTGTACATGGTAGCCTCATGATGAAGCAAGCCCACATCTTGTTCCTCCACTGCCTTTCCTACCAAGGTATACCCAAATGGGTGAGCAGTAACCTTGGTCAAGCAGCCAGTAGCACCGCGAAGACCCAAAACCTCACAATCATTATCAAGGTTCGTATCAAGCTGGGCCTTGATAGTAGTCAAAAGCTGAGACTGATTGATGGGGTGATGCTGTGTATGTTCAAAGACAGAGGGATGAGAAGAAGCAATCATGGATTTAGCTTGTGAGTGAAGTTTATAGTTAGGACACTTCTTATCCAGTTCCCGATTGAACTTGAGGCCAAGTAGGCAAGCCTGTGTGCAATATTCAGCAAGTGGGGGCCTAGTAATTGAGTCAACAACGTGTTGTTGCTCAGTTACATTCGTGGATGGGCCTGAGCTGTTACCACCACTGGACTCGGGAGGGTTCGACTGAGAGGAATTACTCTGTCTCAAAGCTAGGTTTTGGTGACCATGGGAACTGCTCGGAGCATACTCAGTCCCAACTTTAGCAAGACTGTTCTGTAGAGAAGCTTTTTCTTGACATGTTAAAGTAGGAGCCGGAAGTGACAAAAGCGAAAGTGTCAAGATATGAGCGACCGGTGTCTGCTTTATATCGTCAAGTTGGTTTGTAATTGTATCGTCATCAAGCATGGGATCTTCTCTAGAGCGATAAGGGATTCCAGATATGTCGTTTCGAGGAATAGAAAGGTGGTAATAGACCTTGGTGGGATCGAGAGAATCGATGTGTAACAGTATCATAGATTCTCCAGTCATCACGTAACCATAACTAACTCCATCAGATTGCATGTAATGAAACAATTGCGTTATAGCATGGCTGACCATCGTGATTCCTTTATCATGATCAAACTTTGCCGAAGAGGTAAGATTACATGACAGAGGCGAGCCTGATTGATCCAGCAAAGAGTCGGTAAGTTCTGCTGGGCTAAGCTTATGGGGCGCCTTGAATTCTGTGATATAGAGCCTCTTGGGAGGCTGACGTTGTTGCGAATTATGGCCTGAACAGCGACTAACAGGCTCAGCAGGAGCGCCGTCGACAGGAGAGCGGGCAGGTCGTTTGCTGCTAGACTCAGGATGGGGCCTGGTTTGGGGACGAGTAGATCGGAGACATGGCCTAGTATCAGCATCGCCGGGCTGTAGTGAAGGGATGGCAACAGTAGAATGTATACTGTGAATTTCCTCAGAATAATCATTCTCTAGAAACCCCCTTTCATCCACCTCTTGACCATCTTTCTTGGTATCGCCCTTCCCCTCATCATAAGTGTAAATAATTTTTTTTACTCTTTCGTTTGTCGTGGGAGATATTCGGGTCATATCCTGCTTGATGCTGATGAACTTGTTGTATGTATCAATGTCATATGAATCAGCCTCTAGATTGAAACCTAGATACTCATTGATAATCTTCGAAGCATATTCCTCAACGGCCCTCTTAGAGAACACAACAGTCTCTGCATCGGTAGCTATTGTACTAATGCTTCGTACAGTCCCTTGGCTAGAGACAATTGCGTTAAAATTTTCATCAGGTATAGGTTTTTGGCCAAATACAGTAACAAGATGGGAAAACATGTCATCATGACACTCTTGAAAATCTGCCCATGGTACAAGCTGACGAGGGTACCATCGATCTTGAATTGAAGTATATCCACCAGTTGAGCACAGGATATGATCCTTAGGGAGTACTTCCAAAGTTTGAAAGTGTTGAGAGAAACTATAGTACATCAATGGAACAAGTTCAAGCCCCC
Source organism: Davidsoniella eucalypti (assembly GCA_004009845.1). Classification (NCBI taxonomy): domain Eukaryota; kingdom Fungi; phylum Ascomycota; class Sordariomycetes; order Microascales; family Ceratocystidaceae; genus Davidsoniella; species Davidsoniella eucalypti. The sequence goes on along the minus strand of RMBW01000072.1, from coordinate 403,954 downwards.
GGATTTGCGCCATGACACCTCCTTTGTCGAGTCGTTTTTTCTCGGTGCGTGCTTCGGCTGCTTTCTTGGTAAGTCGTTCTTCTTCTTTCTCGAGTCGTTTTTTCTCGGTGCGTGCTTCGGCTGCTTCTCTGGCGAGCCGCTCTTCCTCGGTGCGGGCTTCGGCTGCTTTGATGCGGGTTTCGGCGCGTGCTTCGGCGCGTGCTTCGATTGCTTTGACTGCTTTGACGAGTTCTTCGTCGTTCTGTTGCTTTTGTCTTTGGAGAGCTTCCGCAATAGCCCTGTCTAGATAACTTTGGCTCGGCATTGCTTCGGACTCAGGGGCCGATGGTGCTTCCACTTCATCAATTTCATTACCCATGATTGGCAAATCGATTTGTGAGTAGAGAAAGGGAAGAATAGATGATATGTAGTTGTAGAAGTATTATGGAATGATAGATAGAAAGAAATCAAGATCAAGTAATCAGGAGTGAAAGGTGTAGTTGATTGTTGTTGTTATTATTGTCCTGTTGTACTTAGGTGTAAGTATATGTACATATTTTCTCCACAATAGGTCCTTAGGTGATTAGGCAGACAATATGTCCTTAGGTGATTAGGCAGACAATATGTCCTTAAGTGATTAGGCAGACAATATGTCCTTAGGTGATTAGGCAGACAATATGTCCTAAGGTGATTAGGCAGCCACCACCATAGTGTTTACTAGGTTGGACCTTTATGGTCATGTGACACATGCTATATCAAGGGAATTTAGATGATACCAAACACAATAACTTCACCTGCAGCAACACTACATCAAGTCCTAGCCATTTTCATGCCCAAACTTAACCTCAACGTTGATGCCTGACAAAATTGTCTGTAGATCTAGCATTGAAGACTAGATGGTAGTAAGCGGTAGAAGGGTTAGAAGATATGTAGCATGTTTGAGTACCCTTTACCTTGTGATACACCTAATTATTTATTTCCAACCAAACACCACAAACACATTAGCATGACAGAACAAACAGGAAACAATAAGCCCAAGAAATTTGAGCCGGCAAACAAAAAGAGACCTTTCTCGTTGTCTATTAATTATAGTTAATCATGTTGCTTCTTTTTATATATTTTGAATCACTCTTCCTACCGACACTGTTTGTTACTGAAGGTTTCTCTTTCACTAACCCTATCGTTTCCTGAGGAATGGCAAATGACAAGAGTATTTAGAGTGATATGAAGAATACTGACACGGAGAGGATTATTTACAAACTCCAACTAGTAATTGACTATAGAATACTATCACAATACAGAAATGAAATAAAGAGATTTGTAAAAAAGGAAAATAGTATCAAGTATGTTTACTTGACCATTGGAACCATCCTTTAGAGAATTAGTCTAGATGACACAGAAAACGCACGAACCAACAGACACTATAAAAAAAGATCTAAGTAGATATAGAGAAGAGAAAATATAAGAATAAAACGAGAAAGATCAGAAATGGAATATAAAAACAAATATAGTGCAGGAGCCGTCCTAATTGTCATAGCAAAGACAAGCGGAATAGATGAAGAAGAATCTTGTCTAAAAAGAAATCGTAGCGAACAGATAGATGGGAGTGATTCCATTAACGAATCGTCGTAAACGAGCAGCAAAAAACAAAGGGTGATGCCGGAAAATAAGAGAAGATATTAAACAAGACAAAAAAGAACAAGGTGAGCTGGGTTATTACGGAGCAAGTGAGAAAGAGAAGAGGGAAAGAGATCCAGAAACGAATGAGAAACTCGCACAAGTGTTTTGTATTGCCCTTACGCCGTCTTCTTCTTGCCGAAGATCATCTCACGAACGGACTGCTTCTTGGGCACACGAGCGAGCCAGTAGACAGCCAGGGCGCCGCAGACGTTGAAGAAGATGTAGACAAACAGCAGACCAAAGTTTCTCCAGCGATCATCGTAGTTGGCAGAGGCAGAGGCCAGGTAGACATTAGTTTCCTTGATCGTGCAGAAACTGCAGCTGTCGGTGGCGTTCTCGTTCTGCAGGTAGCCGCCGGCGTAGCTGATGTAGTCGGCCAAGTATTCCTTGCAGGTCATGCCGGAGATGGGCTGGAAGGTCAGGTACTCGTTGGCAGCGCACGTGACCTCGGTGTTGGCCAGACCAACCGACAACATACCAGAGGCGAGGTAGGTAAAGGGGGAGACACGGTACATGAAGATCCAGAAGTGAGGCATGCTATCGGGAGAAGCCAGGATACCGCAGAAAATCAAGCACATCATGAACAAAAGGTTCGCGGTGTTGGCACCGGCCTCGGCAGTCTGGAAACCGGCAATCATGAAATCGGCAAAGGTCGAGGTGAAGACCAGGAACAAGAGCAGGTACAGGAACATCAGACCGCCACGTTCAACGACCTGGTCCATGGGCTCGGCGTTGTGGTAGAGACCAATGGGGTAGTACCAGCAGATGTACATAATGACAGCCATGAGGGAGTTCCACGGGATCTCGACCAAGATCTGAGACAACATAAACACCTTCCAGCTGTAGACCTTGGATGGGCGCTCGCGCACCTCGTACAGATCACGCTGGATGACAAAGTACGGCATAGTCTGCTGGACCAATTGGCCGAAAACAGTGAAGAGCTGGAAGACAGAGAACATCTGGTTCTGCATGCCCTGGATGGTGTTGGGGGCGTCGTAGAAGACGAAGCCGATGAAGAGGGCGACAAGAGTGCAGAGCATGGTCTTTGAGTAGATGTAAGATGGGGTACGCCAGTACTGAGCAAAGACACGGCCGAGAACCTGGCGCATCTGCTCGCCGAAGGGGGCGGCAAACTCCTTGTACATGTTAGGATCGTGGGTATCGTCACTAGGCTTAGACTCCGTCTTGAGACGTTGAAGCTCGGTCTTGACAGCGGCGCACTCGTCAGAAGCCTTCCAGGTCTCGTGCCAGTCGACGTCAGTGTGCGAGCCAGGGGAAGCACCAATAACCTCGAGCATCCACTCGGCGGGGTTGGCCTCCTTGGGGCAAGGGAAAGCACCGTGGCGTTCGAAGTAGGAAGTCAGGGTCTTGGAGTGCTCGCCAATGCCACCGAAGTAGACGGTCTGGCCGCCGCGACGCAGGAACAGAAGACGGTCGAAACGCTGGAACAGCATGGCAGAGGGCTGGTGGATGGTGCACAGAATAGCCTGGCCGGCATTGGTCAGCTTCTCCAGGAGATCGAGAATGGCCCACGAGGTTTGCGAATCCAGGCCAGAGGTAGGCTCGTCGACGAACAGCAGCAACGGGGGCTTGGCAGCGAGTTCGACGCCGATAGACAGACGCTTGCGCTGTTCGACGTTCAGGCCAGTGCCAGGGACACCGACGATAGCCTCGGCGTAGTCGTGCATGTCCAGCATATCAATGACCTCGTCGACGTAGGCGAGCTTGTCGGCACGGCTAACATGGGCGGGTTGACGCAGAAGGGCAGAGAAGTTCAGGGCCTCGCGGACAGTGGTAGTCTCCAAGTGGAGATCCTGCTGTTGGACGTAGCCGGTCTTGCGCTGGAAGGAGAAATCGCGGGGCTTGCCATCAACCAGCATGTCACCAGTGATAACACCGACATTGATACGGTCAGCCAGAGTGTCCAGCAGAGTAGTCTTGCCGGCACCAGAAACACCCATCAGAGCGGTCAGAGTGCCGGGCTTGACCCAGCCGTTGACGTGGTCCAGAATGCGGCGGGTCTCGTCCTTGATCTGCACATCGTAGCACACATTCTCCCAGTGGAAGACGGCGCCGTTGCGAGAAGGCTTCTGGGCAACAGGAGTAACAGCGTTGCGGTCAGACGTCGCAATGGGGCCCATCTGCATAGCCTCGGTATCGTCGCCAGCCTTCTCCTTGGAGGCAGCGGGCTTGTAGCCACGACGGAAGATGAGGACTTCGCCCTTGGAGCGCTTCTCGGAGACAAACTCGGCACAGGACATGTAAACACCAGCGAAGAAGACAATCATACCGAGCAGGATACCGACGTTGCGCCACTTGTGAGAGTTCTGGTACTGGAAGGACAGCGCCAGGTAGCGATCGCCGTTAACACTGGCCTGGCCCGTGATGGAGCCAACGGATGTGCAGATCTTCTCGTTGCTAGACAGGTTCTCGTACATGGAGCCAGCAGCCGAGCTGGGGACCCAGGAGTTGCACGGAAAGTCACGGCCGTGGAACTCGTTGACCATGAAGGACTCGAAAGCATACGCCAGGGGATCGATGTAGTTGATCCAGCGGCACCAGCCAAGCATGTAGTCGATGGGAATGACGAAGCCAGTGAAGATGACCAGAGCGAGAATCAGCAGGGCGGCGGGGACCATGGCCTGCGACAGAGTACGCGAAGCAGAGCCGATAGTGCGGAAGATCATGGACATGACCAGCACGGTCAGGAACGACATCATCAGGAAGAAGAAGAAAGCGCCGGCATCGCGGCGCAGATTCGTCATGAAGTAGATGATGATGTTGAAGACAATGGTGTTGGAGATCTTGTAGGGCAAGTCCATGATCATGGAAGCAACAGCTTCGGCAGACGGGTGGTAGAGAGCATAGCGAGAGTGTTTTTCGACAATGGGGCGCTGGGCGTACAGAGTGAGGATTTCCAGGGCAGACGAGAAGGCGTTCATGAGGCAGGCGAAGAAGATGAGAGCGGCGCGCATGTAGAAGGAGCTGGTATTGAACTCCAGGTTGTAGAAGACGGAAGAGATGATTAGGCCCATGATGACATTCATGACTAGCGAGCCGACGGTCAGACTGGGATCGCCAATCAGCCGACGGTAGGCACGCCACAGCGTCAGCCGGACCTGCTGGGCGTAGGACAGGGTGAAGGGAGACTTGGCACGCTGGCCCTTGGCCTGCTGCTGGCGCTTGGAAGTACGGAAAGCGTCGGCGTCCGGACCATCGAAGGGGTGGGTCTGGTGGTACTCGGCCAGCTCTCCCTTGAGGGTCTTGTAGGCGTCAGACTTCTTCCAGGCCGCAGCGAACTCGTCGGGAGTGCGCGGGGCACGGCCTTCCCAGCCCTTGCGGACGATGCGCTCGCGCGCAGACGTCATGGAGGTCAGGAAGTCAGGAGTGGTCTGGCGGTCGGGGCACTCGAAGCCAAGACCCTCGAAGTAGGCGCGGGCCGAGGTGGCGCTGCCAAAGTAGATCTGGCGGCCCTCGTACAGAACCAGGGCCTTGTCGAACAGGTCGTAGGCAGCCTGGGGGGCCTGGTAGATGGAAACGGCGGCGGCACTGCCGAACAGCTCGGCCTGGAGACGCAGGGTCTTGCAGAACTCGATGGCGTTGGCGGAATCCAGGCCGCGGGTGGAGTTGTCCCAGCACTGCAGCGGAGCCTGGGAAAGGCAGGCCTCGGCAATCGTGACACGCTTGCGCTCGCCGCCGGAGACGCCGCGGATGTACTCGTTCCCAACACGAGTGTTGATGGTGTGCGAGATGCCGAACATGGCCATGACAACGTCGCGCATGTGCTGCGCAAAGGCGTCGCTGGTGATTCCGGCGGGGATCTCGCGAGGCTGACGGGCATGGGCGGCAAAGGTCAGCGTCTCGCCGACAGTCAGATGGGGGAAGTGGGCGTCGACCTCGGCAGTGTAGATGACTTCGCCGCGGTGGGCAGCGTGCATCTCGACAGCGTCAACGCCTAGCCGGACGGAAGAGTGTTAGCATGCGGTTGGAACAGAAAGATTGTGTATATATGTATATATGTATATATATATATACAGAAACCGGAGAGCAGGAGTCGAGCGGTACGCACCTTGGTAGTTGAACTTGGACTGGGGGTCGATGTAGATGCCGTTGTGCTCGCCCGAAATGGTCTTCAGAAAGGTTGTGCAGCCGGCGCCGGGAGGGCCCAGCACGATCATCATCTCGCCAGAGTTGACATACCCGTCAAAGCCGCGCAGGATGTCGATCTTGCGGCCCTTGTTGCCGGCCAGCTTGCGCACCATGGCGGGGGCAGTCAGCCAGATGTTGCCGACCGACTTTTGGTAGTCGGTAGCCTCGCCGTAGCCGAAGACGCTGAGATCCTCAAAGGCAACGCCAGAGGTGCGGAAGCTGCCGCCGTCCTCCTGCACGGCCTTGACGATCGACTTGGCCCAGGCCTTGCCGGAGAAGGTCTTGCTGGCCGGGTTCAGCGGCGAGTCCTCGTTGGCGGAGAAGGGGTTGCCGAAGACGTCGGCGTGCGAGTGGTTGGTGTAGGTGCGGGCCAGGTTCTGCACGATCGAGTTGCGGCGGTCCATCTCGGAGCCGTCGTCGTTCTCGGGGTCGTCGGCAGTGTGGCTGGAGGGCTGCGACATGCGCTTCTCCGAGGCGGCAGAGGCGGCGCGCTCATTGAGCGTGGGCAGGCTCAGGGCGGCAGTATCAGCGTCCTCCCGGCCGGCAGGGCGGCTGGCGTCGAGCGGCCCACCGCCAATGGTGCTGGCGGCGTTGTCACTCATTCTAGAGCGTGTGTTAGTGGCGCTGTGTGCTGTTGTTGTGGGGGTAGAAGCGGTGGTCGGCGGTGTGGCAGAGAAGGGAGCAACAGGCTGGGTGTTGTTGACGTCTCGTGCAAGGTGCAGCGATGAGCGATGATATGGAGAGCAGAAGAGAGAACAGCGGGAAAAAGAACACGAACCTTTGTTTCTATAAAAGCAAGACGCTCGGCTTGGCGTGGATGGCTCTGGCAGCGCGGGATGCTCGCGGGCTGTCGGGCTGCTAAGAGCAAGGCAGCGCAGATCGGAGGGTTTGCACAAGGCCGAAGGCTCAGAACAGCAGTTACCAGAGTTGAAACAAGTAACGGACGGTTTATGGTTGCTGGGATGGGGGTGGTAGGGGGGGCAGAGAACAATTAAGAGAATAAGGGTGGATAGGTGTATTAATTAGTGTATTGTACTAAGCAAAACGGCAAAACAAACAGCAAGGAAGAGCAAGACAAAATGTGAGAGCGAGACTGACTCTGATCACAAGGCGGACAGGAGTGGAGAGAAGAGAAGAAGAAGGCCAAGCCAGAGTTGGTGCCGTCGATGCTGGTCTTCATATAGTTGTAGTTGTGCCTGGTGCTAGAGCAGAAGTTTAAACAAAGAGCAAGATGCACAGCAGTAAACAATGCCATGCCCTGTCCTGTCCTGTCCTGGGTAGCCGTAGTTGGTGCTGGGCTCGATCGCATTCTTTGATTGCGCACTACATTTACTTGTCCACTAGCCGATATGTTACGAGCTTCTCGGCTTGGTCTCGACTTAATCCCTGCTATAGCGCATCGAAGGCGAGCCTTGCCTGTAACTCAGATCCAGGGCCGCTTGGGCACGCACATCGAGATATCAGTTCCGAGTAGTACATGGCTGGCAGACATCAACTGCGGTCTCTACCGAACTATGTACATACTTGCATACTTTTACATACTTTTACATGCTTACATACTTTTACATGCTTACATACTTACATATACTTCGCCTCTCCATCTGTTTCTGGTATCCAGCTCGTCTTAGGTCGCTACTGCCTGCTCCGCTTTGCACTAGAGCGGTCACTTTTCTCGCTTTTCCCGCCTGCTGGTGCATCTGATATGACTCGCAACGCCCAATACTGATAGGCCAGTCAGATATTTGGCCTTGGCTCGCTTAGCAGAAGAGATAGCATAACAGAGGGGCGTGCAAACTAGCGTCTTCTTCACTAAAGGGGGGCAAACGCTGTGCTATTGGAATGCAGCTGGCCAGGGATCAGGGCGTGTGCATAGCTATAGAAGAATTGCATACTCAAGACCAGACCTTGCTCTTCTCCACGTTTTTCTTCTTCTACGTCTAGTTCGGCCTTGGTTGGTCTGTTTTCAACGCCTGCGGAGCCATGGTAAAGGCCGGGCGTTGCTGTCTCTTCTTTTCTTTTCTTTTGAACAAAATACGTCAGTATCCTGAGCTCTAATCCTCTTCCTTATTTTACAGTGCCCGGTTCGCAGTCCTTTCGTCGGCCGAAGAACGCCTATTTTGCCTGCTTTATAACCCCAAAGAGCCTCAAGCAACTAATCGTAACGCTTGTCATCTAATGCTGTATATTCTGGTTCCTACAACCAAATAACCCAGCTCATGACGTCCTCTTCTCTATACACCCTAATATTTCTCAAGTGCCACTAGAAATCTCTTTTCTCGAACACGAGAATGACAAGTTTATCACCAGTCCAGAAAAAAGAAAGAAAAAAGGGAGGGGGTCATATCTCGAGGTTCGCTGCAAGACGCTTGGATGCCTTGTCTGTGTGGTTTTTCTTTGTTTTGATCACTCTGCAAACAACATACAAGCTGTTTGATTACTGGATAAGGACGGGCAACTCTAGTATATGTTTTGTTCCATGTTGAGCTTCTAAAAAGCTTTGGGCATCGTTCGTTTTGCCTTGTACATTTCTAACCCTATAAACGTGTCACAAAGATAAACCCTATCACTAATAACCAATACATAAGGTGTCAAGAATGATGTACGCAGATTTACAGATGCAAACCAGGTGATAGATGGATTAAAATCTTATAGCTGAGAAAGCTAAAAGTTTACTTTCGTTTAAGGCCTAAGATTCAAAGCTGATAGAATATCAAAGGTTCGTGACTTATTGCTATGTATTTAACGAACGACAGCCGATTTTCCTCGGGAGGTGGCAAGAAAAAGAAAGCGAGCCCCCAAAACAGAATATAAGTAAGCTAAGCTCAGCCTGGGTTGAGTCTAACACTTCGCTGTAGCCGATCTGAGAATACTATAGATAGTCGCCTCCTAAAACATAAACTTGCCATGGCTGATTATTGCTCATAATGTATGCAGCGCTGATTCACTATGACTATCAATTTCACTATGCAAGCCAAGAACAAAGCTAATAACACAGATAAGATACATACTTTATACAGTAGAACCTCTACACTACTAACTTTTATAGATACATGCAAACTTGGACTACGCACGCCCCCATTATTATTCCTTGCCCCCCCCCCCCCCCCCAAATCAACCTGAGCTGTACCTGAGTAAGTCTGTTTTTTTTTGCTGGTTTACTTGTTGTTCCATGCTTCTCTGGCACAAAACAACATAATCTTCAGCAATAATACATACATCTACTATGGACAAGGGGAGCGTTTGACCATCATGTGAATTTGCATGACTCTTGACTTGGCGTAGTACTGAATACAACAACTAATATCATGTTGAGCTGCATAGTTGAGAGCTAGGATCCCAGAGATAGAATCTACCAAACACACTTGTACTTATTATACATGTACTGTCGATCAAATCACCAAAAATTGAAATCAACACAACCACACAGACTCTCACCGGCCAGGGAATGTACTCAGCGCCGCAATCATAGCAAATAGAGACTGGGCCGCATTGCATCTGCATGGGTTCATAAGGCGAAGTGCTATATGAAGCCGAGAAATATAGTAGAGCTGCCAACCGGATCTCGGGTTGCACTCGGGTCCCCCTCTGATCGGTTCTTAGCTGGAGAATGAGAAAGGCAAATATACTCTAGTCATGGCTTGTCTAAGGGGCCTGGTATCTTGATTGATGTACATGCCTGATAATTTGAATAGTACATGACCAAGTGATCCACTACAGCGGATATTGAATGGTCCAGCGAATATGTTCATCATTTTTACTAGTTGTACCTTGTATTCGGGGTGATAGTGGCATATTTCCACTTGGCATACATCCCCCATTGATAGAAGCAAAGGGCAGACGCTGGGCATGGTGTTTGTTCTTATAGCCCAATATGGTCTTTTATTAAAGCAGACGCTGGAGCATTATGTGACTGCATCTCATCTTTGCATGAGCCTCTGTTCACGAGGCTCAAGTATCTATTAGGGGAAGGAGACATAGATGTTGAGACAAGGACATCGATGATGCGGGGATTTCAAGATAGCGGTAAGACAGAAAATTCGGAATAATTTCATATCACGCGGAGGACTCCAGTAATATGCGAGAGTGAGCATATGCATGGGTGTTTGTTGCCTTGTATCCTCTATGAGACTACTGTATCTGTATATAGGGGAGAATGCAACGTCTAGTTATGGCTTTACTATGCGAACATGGTAACTTGACATTTGACATGATGCTAGTCCAGGTAAAGTAGACTAGATGAACAAACAGCACCTATAAGACGGCATATCGTGATGCTGTACTAACTGCTCAATGTGGCCCATCACCACCAACCAAACAAGTACAGCCCCGTTTCCAAGCCAAGATGGATGCGAGTGCCGGAGACGACTTTGACTTGACCGGACACTACATATGTCTTTTTATATGCGATATGAACAAGAATGTAAACTAGATGAGAAAAAGGGCAAGTAAGGAGGCTTGTCTTGAAAATTCTGCATAAAGTACTAGAAGCGGGTTCATCTCATTGGATTCGTATTGTCGAATTCGCCTTATCAAATTCGTGGTATCGGATTGATCCCCGGGCCGACGGATGCTGGCTTGGCTTGGGGATAGCTTCTTTCTGCAAGCTCATGCAACTTAGTAGTAGTCCAGACTCAGCCAAGCAGAACCCAAACCAGTAGGCTTAGCTAGGCCAGCCAAACCCGAGCCTGAAGCCAAGTATAGAAGCTGAGCACAAAAACAAATAAACAACAAGCACAGGGTCAAGCAGACCGACTGTATGGTGATCTGTCCAGATCTTGTTTCGACTCCATGCACCAACTCTGTCTTGGTTTCAGGGAGTCGTACACCAAAAGGGAACGCCATTTAACGCAGTAATTATGTAGTCGGAGCAGTCGCCGACTCCAATCTGACCTGGGTTCCCAGTTCCACGCAGAAAGCAAATATAAAGATTGGCCGCCTCGCCAGCCCGGGCGACACGAACACTCGCCAACCGAAAACGAGGAGCTACTTGCGTCTTCTTCGCATTCTGGCAACGCAGGAAGGCAGTTAGCAGCGAGTCCTATATTCTTTCTGGGTCTTACTTAGCCTCTGCTTTTCATTATTGGCTTGTTCTTAGTGTTGTTTTGTTTGCTATACTGTACAACTTAACCAAAGAAGCCTGCCGAGCTTCCAGAAGAACAAGTAGATTCCACGTAGCTTATCTCAACTAGAAAAACGATTGACGGGAGTCTTCAGCAGTCCGACTAGCTCTTATTCGGGTTGTTTATGGAACCCGACAGTTCGAGGGCACGGTCAAAAAAGTATGGGCGTGGGCGATTGTGACGTGACAGTCCTTGTGACTTTGGCACCTCCTCGCTTGCCGATTACGTTTAAACGATGCCCCAATTAGGCTAGTACGACCAGTACCAAGACTTAAAGTACATGGTGCCGACATTCGCTCAAATAGGCAAGGTACTTGCCATCTAAACATTAAATTACACAAAGAACGCAGCGTATCCACGTTTCATTTGAATTTATACCTGACTATAGTTAACTGATGTAGGTGATGATAAAATGGTAAATAGAAGCCTCCGAACATACGCCTTACATTTGTTAACAAAAAAAATTGGCAGTTTCTAAAACAGAGAACAAGGCAAATCGATGACCAAACATTTAACTTAAGCTTCCGAACGGGTTGAAGAAGGCCTCCGAATATTGACCGGTGATTTTACGGACGAGAAGCCACCGATGTAGTGGTTACCATAACAAGATATCGATGCAACACAGAAAAAGCATCCTAATGCAGTTGTGTCCCAAAGAAAGCAATAGAATAGGCAAATAGAATAATAACAAAAACAAGACAAACAAAATAACAGCGGCTTGCTTTCGTCTCCCTTTTCCAGATCAGCCACAATATCTTGCTTTCTACCAAAGAGAACGTCACAGTCGAATCGTCTCTGTTGCAATCATCAGCACTAGTTATGAATATTGACCTTCATCAGCACTAACAGGGTCGGCTCGAAGATAAGCCTGTTGACCTGTTGATGCCTGGGGTTTTTATATTACTTTAGCTTTCTTTCGCTTACTTGCCTGATGTCACATCGTAGCTTTCAATCATGTTCATCAAAACTTCCTGTTGGCCGTATTCTGTCATTCTCAACTGGAGATGTATGTAATACAACTATGTACTTGTACTTTTTGCTGCCTTCCTGCGGAGTCCTCGATGAGCCCGACTGGCTGGTCTACTCCGCGGATACTCGGAAGTGAAACACGAAAGAGCTTGTGTGCAGATACGTACATTTGTATCTACAGCTGTAGTTCATCTTCATTGACGGAAGAAGGAAAGTGGAAAATTCGTTGTGTTTGGCTCGTTTAAGCTATGTTACAATCTCGGTCAGCTACCAACAGTCAGCACCAACGGTGATTGATACCAAAGAAAAGCCGTCTAAGATACTCGTGGAACGCCATGGAAAGCCAAGATGCCTATAAGCTGCGACAGATATGACGATGATCATGAAGATAGGGTTTGCACACCACCCCAACTAGAACTCATACGACTCACGCTGCTGCATGATGGCATCATCGTAATAGACAAGCAGAAACAAACAAACATCCAAGAGAAACTGCCGCTGATGCTCTGATGGAATTCATCCACCTGAAGATAAACGAGCTGCTCAAATAAAACAAGATCTGAGACGCCATTTCTTTAACAGCAGTGACTTTACTGACATAGATCTCGTTCAGTCGTAGATCGCCACTAGCTGTCGAGTCAACAGATCGACGCTTCTTCTCTTTGCTTGTGATTATTAGTACTGTCGACATGATTCTATTCGTCCTTTTCAGCACAGAAGGATCGACGGCTTGAGCTACTCTGTACAGTATCAAGAAGTAGTAACCGGCAAAGCTTTCCCTTATCTATATATGTAAGGCGTGCGGACGAAAGACGCGCGACTCCAACTATCTTCTGTAGTCTTTTGATCTGGAGTAAGTTTAGCTAGATACAACGGTCTGGATATACGTTTAGGTCCGTCAGATATCGGTGTATGGGCCTTCGGAGACCTGTATTCTGCATACACCCGAGCAGCAGATTAGGCACAAAGGAAGAACCCGAGTTGCAAAGTCGATGGTCATGTATGCAAAGGGGAGGCGAGAGAGCCTCAAAAGCTACCACCACCGCTACAAGAGGAGTAAGTGACAACGATAGGGTGCGTATTGGTCCCTGCTGTGATATCTTCCTGTAGAGGCAGTTGCACTCGAATTTGTATAGTAAAAAATGCAATGTGTTTTATTCTGGGCCAGACACTTCATTCGCTTGAGAATAGTAGTGGCCAGAAGCGACGATAGTGCCCTTCTATACTATCTATCCACGAACCATCTTGCGCATCATACCCTCGATCGCCCATCGACCCTCCTCTGTCTTCCATACCTTATGCGGCGCCTCACGCACTGTCTCCCAACCAACAAGATTGCGCGTCAGCGTTGCCAAATCTCGCTGCCAACCATCCCACCTCGGTTCTCTCGAGCCCATAACCCCCGACGAGACTAAGCCCAACGGTAAGTCCCACTCACGCAGCAAAACCCGCGTCGCCAGAACCTCGCGATGTGTCAACGAACTTGCCACCAGGTTCTCCTGTAACCGAGCATATATCGTCTTCGCGTTCTGTCCCGACGTGCGACCCCAAACTCTATCTGCGCGCGACCGTCCACGCAATACCGCACCGGGGATCCGTCCGAGGCCCAGTGGACTCACGAGTCCATGAAGGAAATATCCTAGGCCACGTGCGGGGCTGCCCAACTTTCGTGATAGCAAGTCTTCGTGCGTCGGGTCGATGAGGAGTAGACCGGCAACGGCATCGTGGCCGTGTTGTTGAGCGAACAACCGCGCGTAGAAACTGCCCGTGCCAGCTGCAGTGACTACCCATGGAGTAGTATCGACGCCGGCACGTACAAGTGCTTCGCTGATGGAGGCAACAGCCATGGATGCCGAGAGCGGTGACGGTGCAGAATCACTCCAGCCATAGCCTGGCCGGTCAACGAAGCAGTAACGTCCAATCGAGCCATTATGTAACGCATGTTGGGCAACCTGCCACAAACCGTCTTCCGCGGGTGTTTCGCCGCCGAAGATCAACAGTGACGGCAAGTCATCGTGACGGTGCTTAGGGCTTCTATCAGTGCCAACTTCAGAGCTAGTGGAGAAGGAGAACGAGTCTGGGTCGGCGCTGCGGGTATCGGCGCAATAAACATGAACACGGTATTTACCGCCATCAACCCAGACCTGGGTACCAGGTGGTGCTAGCGCGGCGTCGATGGACCGTAGAATCAAGTTGGCGCTGCATAAGACGGTGAGCGCAAAGACGCAGGTCAGTGTGATGTTGGATAGTACGACTTGCGTCCATTCAATGGCGGTGCGTCGGCTTTCGGCACGGCCCGTAAGACGCTCTTCTTCTTCGGCTTTACCCCAGCGGACCGTGATATCAACCAAGATAGTCCAAAGACTTATCAGTAGCGCCCCTGAGTTATTGTTAGACATGATATTATATATAGTGACTATAACATAACTTACAAAGTACGCTCGCAACGCCGACCCATCCTTCTTCTAGGCGCGTCTGCTCTACGGACAGCACTAGCGCGGTATCGAGCACGAGAACCGCAGCAACCGTCATAGACAAGATGCGCGATGATGCAGCCGGCGCATCAAAGAAGAGTAGGGACGACACTAACATCACCAATGACAGCACAGTATAGAATAGTGAATAGAAAACCGAGCCGCGCGCATTCATGCCCGGAGGCGTGGCAAACAAAGAGATTAGTAGCAAAAAGAACCAAATGCTTGTAACTCCTGATATAACCATGGTCATCGTGCGCAGAATGCGCACGCTCCAGAGGTTGTACGGCGTAACCTATTGCCAGAGAGGGGGAGGGTTAGCATCCTCGTTTCCTTTGCAGATAGTTCTTTACACACGTGCAGCCTTACCGCGGGGTCGTCGGGCGAAAGCCATTCGGGGGTTCGTTCTTCGTCTATCTGGGGTGTCGGCGATAGTAGTCGTGTCCGTTCGGTTGGGGCGTGGTAGTCCTCCGGATGAAGACCGGGCTTTCCCGATGAGAGTTGTTGTTTTGATCCGGGCATAGCAAGAGTATATATGTATTGTATAGTGATATTCTAGAGGGAGTCAAAAAGTCATATAATATCAGGGACGAGTTGATGTAGGAATAACAACAAAGCATCAAAAGGTGGCCAGAGTTCATTTTTGCCGTCAAGGCCCCTTCAATATATACCATTTTCTTATACCCTTTTACCCCGCGAATTATCACCTGCCATCATCATCGAGTACCGCGTTAAGTTAGTTCGTGTCATGGAGTTGAAGACTCGAGCCGTGTTCGCCACTTGTTAGCAATATTTCGTCTAGTTACGGCCCAAGACTGGAACATTTCATTTATTTATTTATTAAGTTCAAGGCTGTGTGTCTTAGGATACCGAGGTGCTGCGTAGCTATTAAAGCTCCATTTCCACCTTAATGAAAAAGAATTAAAAAATATATATATAAAAAAGGTCGAACGTGATAGTCCACAGGAACTTTTCTTGATCATGATGACGTAGGGATAACAGGGATATCGAGCGTAGAACGTCGGTAGTTAACCCTTGTCAAATATGGCTAAGGGTTTCTTATATAACTTCATAATGGAAATTAACCCTTACGTGATATCATTTAGGATATGATGTTGTAGCTGGATTTGTGCCTTATCTCGAGAACTAACAGCCGCTAAGCTTATGCTTCACAAAGCGTTTTAGGCATCCCAAAGACTAGACCTCTATCAGTTCAAATTGTTATACTTATGGTCAAATTGGAGGCCATAATGTTGTTTTGACGTGCTTACTAGCAATGGGCGGTTGTAAGCTGCTATCAGTATGGCACAAGCCTTTCCTACATCCCTTCCATACTTGGTTGGAATCGGTGCTGGAATTCCCTCTCTAACACGAATATTCGATATGGCGATGTCGTGGTTGGTCAGCCCTCTATCGGATAGAGATAGTAATTCACAAAATCAAAAGGATGTGAGCAAGCAGTTAGAGAGTAGAAAGCCATGATATGTAGTCATGTAGTGTGCAAACTCTCAGTGTGCAGGGACTACCAGTATGTGTACATATCTGTATGTTAGTAAAGACTTAGAGCCTGCTGGGGTTTTTCTTGGTGAAGTAGTAACGATCATAAGCCCCTACTATAGTATCTAACTAAACAATTCCTGACCCCGGGTGGCTGCCTATCGAGAGTGTCTCCCCAATCTTTTAGCAAGTGCTGCCTAACTGGTGCCTAACTGGCATCTAAGAAGTTGATATATGATTCCAACTAACTAACTGTATGAAAGCAATTTAGTGGAAGAAGTAAGTAAGCTGATTGCTTACAAGCAGTAGCTATAGCTAAATGAAAACACAGCATTTTATGATTTGTTAATTAGAAGATAACCAGCTACAAGCTTATATTAAAAGGCTGTTTTTGTTTTCTGCTGGCACATCTACAACTTGCATCAATCTTCTGTCGAGTCAACTATAATAGAAGAACATCCCTCCAAATATACATTTATTTCCCTGAGATTTCTCGCTTCGTGCATCTTCTATAACCAACTAAACACGACACTTGATTTTAATATCGCAGTTTGCCATGGAAGAGGGAAAGCAAGAGGTAGGATAGAGTCAAAGTTGTACAATAATATATAACTAACAATTATCAACGATGGGTTGTTGGAGCTACAACAACGAAGGCCACAGTGGATGCAAAATCCGCTGCACATCTAGTAGCTCCATATCCGACAGCAGACAATGATCAACAAGAGGAGATTCAACGCCTCAGAGAAAAAATAAGACTCCAAGACGAAAAATCACGACGCCGCCACGAAGAATTCAAAAAACAAATGGCGGCACTTAAAAGTGAATGGGCTCCTGCAACATTCCACAAATTTCTTTATTTCAATTTTGCAATGAACTATCGAACACTACGATTGGCAGATTCAAAGTTGCTCACAACAGGTAGCCCTACCTCAGTTCACGACAGGTTCTATCCCCGTGAGCTTCGCCCCTGGACTGACTTTGAAGCTATTCATGAATCTTCATTTTCCTTACTCGAGTCGACCTTCAAGGATGAAGGTTTATTCTCTACCATCTCGAATATTGGTAGCAGGCAATTTACGCTGAGCAACCTCGAACTAGGATGTGAGATGGATCTTGTTTTCTTCCACAGAGATACAATCGACGCTCCACTTACAGAAATCATTAGCGCCTATCTAAAAGCCCAACCTGAGGCTGGTGCCGCTACTGACTCAAAGATTATCTTCACCAGCAACCCCTGTTTGATAGATGATTTTGCTGTATATTTGGACACTATGTATAGGCAACTTGGTATAGATGATTCTGCTTTGAATGCAGACCCACCACACGATCCACGGATACAGTTTGCTACAATGTCATCAATTGCCCATGAACCACCGAACAGTCTGTCTGATGACTTTCACTTACGTTATTCACCTGAACTCAACCCCCAGAAACGAGTTAAGACACATGAGAGAAACCTGTTCGTCGTAGAGTTCAAGGCAGCCCACAAAGCCTCACCAGAACAAGTGGACCAGATTCTTAGGTCTAATCAAGACAGCTCCATTTTTCGTGATGTGATAACATCCCTACAGTCGCAGACGAATGCTGACTCGGATGAGCCACAAGTCGGCATTTCTAAGGTCGTTTCAAGATTCTTTGTGCAGGCTATTTGCCAAGTATACCATTTTATGACGTCTGGGGGCATGTTGTATGGATATATAGCAACTGGTCAAGTCATACTTCTTTTGCATATTGACAAGGAAGACCCGGGACTATTGCATTACCATGTCTTTTCATATGACCAAAACACGACCGATATTCCCTTTCAGCATGCCAAGGCTCTAGTTCCAGAGATAAGCCCTACCGAAGACATTCGCAATTCCATCAAACAAACTCCTTTGGCCCTCGTTTCCACTCTTGCACTACTTGGCCTTCAACAGCCTATACTAAACGGAGATCAGTTGGCAATTCGACAACTGCAACTTGTTACTTGGCCCAACTTGTACCATACTGGAGAAGATGATGTTCGTGGTGCTCCCCAGACAGCATTACCATCATTGAAAAACTCGTCATTGCCGGACCCTTCCAAATCTCTTCCTACCAGCCACACCAAAGACAACATCATTCACCAACCTGTAAAGGAAACAGTCGAAAGAGCACCAGCTGACAAATGTAAGCCTTCTACTCTGTCAAGCACTGGCCCTAGTGCAACAAAGCCAAAGCCCCATGATAAATTCTGCACCCAAGAATGCCTCCTGGGTCTCCAGAGGGGCACTCCATTGGATGTCCAATGTCCCAATTGGGAGTTACATCAGGCTGCTGTCAAGTCAAGCTTTGCGGGGGTGTATCTCCACCCTATAACCATGGCAGAGTTGTGTGTGGTTATCAAAAACCAGCTAGACACTGACCTGGACTCATATTGCCAAGTTACCTCAGCACAGGGGTTCATTGGGTCTATCGTCAAACTCACTGCACACCCTTATGGGTATACATTTGTAGGCAAAGCTGTCGTAAATGCATGCCTCCCCATTATCAAGTATGAGATGCTAGTGTATGATCGGTTGTACAGCTTGCAGGGCTCCATTGTGCCAGTATGTTTAGGCTACATGTCACTGGAAAAGAATCTCTGTATAGATCTTCAGATAAACAGACATATTCTTCTAATGTCATACTCAGGTCGACCAGTGGCCAGTCTAGAGGAGACTAATGTTAATTTCTTGGTATCCAAACTTTATGGGCTAGGAGTTGGCCACGGTGATATCAGAGGGCCGAACGTTTTATACCACGAACAGTACAACCGATATATGATCATCGACTTTGATCGTTCCCGTTTATATCTGCTAGAACCAAAACACCATCCCAAGAGAAACGGCCAGGACGACATGAGCGATGAGGAAGTTCAAAACAAGAGGCCCTATCTTCAATAAGTCTTTAATAGTCGGAGTAGACTTTCGGATTTTCATGATTTCTTTGTTTGTTAAGGTTAGGGATTAGCTTTTACTTGTCTATCTATCTATCATTTGAATTTTATAAATGTATAAACTTTCATGTACAGGACTATTCGACCTCTAGGGGTAGCCACCTTGAACTGAGACATATCCTACTAAAGATGCCAAGATATAGAGCATGGCGAGACAATTAATTATACATATTTCTAGAAAGGCGTGGCTTTTTGGCATCACGATTTCGTGTTTCTTTGTCGCGGCGTTGCACATCTTCTCTTTCGCGTTCAAACTGGCGTTTGTTTTCGGCTTCACGATTTCGTATTTCTTCGTCGTGGAATCGTATATCTTCTCTGAGGCGTTGAGCCTCCTCTTGCATGCGTTGAAAATGGTTTGTTGTCGGATATGGAGCTACTAGATGTGCAGCGGATTTTGCATCCACTGTGGCCTTCGTTGTTGTAGCCCCAACAACCCATCGTTGATAATTGTTAGTTATATATTATTGTACAACTTTGACTTGCTGTCCTACCTTTTGCTTTCTCTCTTCCATGGCAAACTGCGATATTCAAATAAAGTGTCGTGTTTAGTTGGTTATAGAAGATGCATGAAGCGAGAAATTTCAGGGAAATAAATGTATATTTGGAATGTGTAAGACTGATGCAAATTGTAGATGTGTGCGCAGAAAACAAAAACAGTCTTTTAATATAAGTTTGTAGCTGGTTATCTTCTAATTAGCAAATCATAAAATGCTATAACTACTGCTTGTAAGCAATCAGCTTACTTACTTCTTCTACTAAATTGCTTTCATATAGATAGTTAGTTGGAATCATATATCAACTTCTTAGGCACCAGTTAGGCACCACTTGCTAAAAGCTTGGGGAGACACATTCGATAGGTAACAGTTGCCCAACCCGGGGTCGGGAATCTCGTCTCTTGTTGCTGTGCTTCTCACCCGACTCGATTACATCATATTTTTATATGGTAATAGAACCGATTCGGTTTGTTCGAAAAGACCTGAAAACTTTGCCTGGGAAAAAAAAAGAGTCTATGTTCTTGACGACCGATGAAGTTTCAATTATTTCACTATGACCGGGTCATATCTATCCTAAACATGAAAGATTCCAACAGGTCCCCCCCCCCCGGTTTGATTTGATTATATTTAACGTCTACCTAAATCTTGATTTGATTTGATTATATTTAAATCACCAAGATCATAAGACACCGGAGGTCGACGAAGAAAGATTCGTCTTTGGACGGACCCCCCGAGGGTTGTAGGAAGTGGTATGACGGACCCTTAGCACTATCGAAGCTTCTAGCTTCGGAGCTTGGATCAGGTCCGGGGTTCGATTCCCTGTGTCGGAGTTCCTTGTCCATGCCGTTTATATTTTCAGAATGTAAATAGCTTCTTTGAAGCTTCCGGATACTCAACCCGCAGTGTCGGAATCCCGTGGTTGTGCTTTTATCACCGCGACTAGATAGTGCCATTGTATTATTTTTATTTTTATTTCTAATCCTATATCTACAGATATGTACCTGAAGGGCCACCAGATGATCAGCTCTCGTTCAGGGCTTGATGTCTAGATCAAATTCCCCTATCTAAGACTATTCAGCCTAGAGCTTCCTTAAGACAATTAACGTTCAAAATATTACCTTGAAGACCTTGGCTAAAACGACCAAGGGCAAATATATATCCATGAATCACTCTGATGAATGCACTTTCTTCAAGTCGACTCCATCCTACATCTATTATGGGGCCGTGAAGTCTCTACCTTGAACAATTCTTATAAGTCCCTTAGAATACTCGATTTGTGAAATGACATTCATCAAGAAGAAGCATCGATAAATGCACAGAGCTCTTGGCAATATAAAGAAATATAATAGTTTCTTGGCTGAAATTCAACAATATTTACGCACTCTGCCAATATATAAAACTGGCACTTTTGCAGCCCGGTTTCATAACATAAGTCTTTCAAGTCAGTCAATCTGAGACTGACGCCGTATTCATTTTGGCTTTTTTTAGACTTGAGCCCCTTCTTTAAAGGTAACGTCATGTTAGAGTTTATTTTAGTTTGTTTTCTACGAAACACGTTTTGTTTTATGATATATTTCCCGATGTTATTTTGTTTTTAAACAAATAAAAAACTTTTCATTATTTCCAAATTTTTTTCAATGTTTATTGTATATAATAATAATAGTAAAAAGCGATTTTTTTCTTTTCAAGTCAGATTCTCTAAGTAGCAATAAAACAAACAAAAACCATAACAACAACGTCATGAAATAACACAAGTGAAAAAAAAGAGTACAAGGGGGACTCTAGGAAAATAAAATACAAACTAGGAATAGAACCACCACGACCTGACCCAAAAAACCATACCTGTCTTTTCTTCGAATATCAATGAATAAAAGACAATTGAAGAAAACTAGAAAATGGACACATCACAGCTCAAACGAACAACTAGACACGGTGGAAAAGAAAGCCAGAGAGACAACAGAAAAACAGAGTGACAAACGAAGTGGTCTATTCAAGATCCGTGAAAACAAAATAAATAAAAACTAGAATATTATCGTTGCCGAGTTTGTGTCCAGAACTATCTCTCTCTGTATTGTACCTTCCGTCGAGGAAATGATACCAGCTCTTATATTGGAGTTCTTTCGACTTTCCATAAGCTGTCTCTCTGGCTTCACCAAGGCTATGTCTAACACATCTTTAGTATACAACATATTTATCACTTCTTCTATCAATGCATACTGGGCAACGAAGAAATGAGAAGATACATATTAAAAAAACTTAAGACAGGTCAGACACGCAAGTGGCGATTTGGCTTTGGCACTGATCCAGGGTCACATCCGATGCAGAGCCACTGCTAACAGCGCCGGCACATGAGTCGTACTGGATGTCGCAGGCACGCTGAGCAGCAGCAGACTTGTTGACGAAGGTGCTGCCGTTGACGCTAAAAGGACGGGCCGCGTTGCCGGAGTCGGTGACGGCAGGAGCCTGAGCACCGGCTAGAGCGTTGGTGGTAGCACCGCCCGAACCGCTAGCGGCGGCGGCAATAGAACGGGACGTAGGGGCAGCGGCAGCGGCGGTATCGTCAGGAACAGAGCCGTCATCAATGGAGGCAGCCTTAGCCTTCTTGTTGCTGGCAGGCGACTTGGACGCGACGGCCTTGGCAGGGGTGGCCTTGGCAGGGGCAGTGGCCTTACCAGCGTTACCAGCGTTGCCAGCGTTGCCAGCGTTGCCGTTGCCAGCGTTGGCGTTGTTAGCGTTGCCACCGCCGCCACCACCACCACCACCACCACCACCAACAGTGAACTTGGTGCAGTCATCCTGCGAACCACGCTGGGCAACGGGCATCAGCACAGGCTGATGGTTAGACGACGACGTCATGGTGCAGACACGATAGTTACCAGCAGGAAGACCACCGGTGACGGCAGCACTCAAAACACCATTGCTTCCAGCATCGTTGATACCCTTGAAGAAGGCGAACTGTGTAGCATCCAGAGGAGTATTGGGATCCAGGCTGTTACCCATGTTCTGGACAGTGATGTGAGTGTGGCCAATGATCTGACCGTTGCTGTTCACGTTTTGGGGAGCAGAGTAGTAGGTGGCAGCAGGGTCGGTGAAAGAACCAGCCTGCAGGTTGGCGATCTTGACAGTCACGTTGAAATCAGTGTTGGCAGTCAGAGTGTCATCATGCTTGGGGTTTGTGACAACAGTAGAGATCATTTTGGTGGTAGCAGGGATCTTTCCCATGACTAGAGAATAATAGTGTGTTAGTAGAGACGCTTGCAGGATGATAGAGGCGGTATCTAAATGAAGTACTTACCGACACCATTGCAAGAACCAGTCTTGACCTGCTTGCCGTTGGTCAGGGTAGACCCGGAGCAGAAGTTGATGAAGTTGGCGGCATCACTATGATATGTTAGAAACTTGCTTGAAGGTCTGTATATGTGAATGTATGATACTCACGTAGCAGAAGCGGCCTGGCCAGCCTCAGTCAGAGCGCCCTTTCCTAGTGAACCAGTCTGAAGGGCATTGGCGGACAAGCAAGTAGCTGCGGCAGCTGCGGCGTTGCCGCCACCACCACCACCGCCGCCGCCACCGCCACCGTTGTTATTTCCAGCACGGCCGTTGTTAAAACCACCACCGTTACCACCGTTGAATTGTCTCCGCGTCAAGCTACTGTCACGAGAGTAGTGGACAACGGAAGCGTCGACAGCGGCGGTGATGCTCAGAAGAGCCAACAAAAGAGCCTTGGGCTGCATGATGGCGATAGAGAGCCTGAGGAATTAAGATATAGAAGAAAAGAAGAAGAATACAAGTCGATAAAGTTGGGAGGTCGAAATAGTGAAAGAGAGAGAGTGTGTGAGAGGCGTTGAAGCTGATATCAGAGCCCAAACGGAAATTTCAAAGCGCTAGGCTTGATTTCTTTTTTGTTGAATAGAAAGTTGGTGCCAGACCAAACGATGATTAAGAAAAAGAGTAGAAATAACCCGGATGACTGAGGCTGTTCTATATCGTGATCGTAGGGACGTATTATCGTGTGCGAAGGGAGGTTATCGACCAGAAACTCGGACCAAAGATCAAAAAGGTGTGTTGTTCAAAAAGGTTGTGACGAAAGGAATGAAGAGGGCACTTCGACCAGCGTGCGAACGAAAAGAAAATTAAAAAATAAAGAATAGAAAAAAAGAAAAGAAACCAGTACGAAAGAACGTTCGTTGTCAGGATATCAACTCCAGGATGATGAGGGAAAGAAAAAGAAAGAGGAGAGGAAAAGGGTATCGACATGTACAGCTGAGAGGAGATGGACTTATAAACTGATCTGAGAGACAGCTAGTCTTTGGTGAGACGCTCGGGACTCACATTGTATGATAGTCGTTAAGCCAAGCAACCAGTGAGTGCAACCTCGCTATTCCTAGGGTTGCCTTGAGACCCCTGCTGCTCAACGGGCACTGGTTTTGCCTGTTCCGAGAGAGAACTTCAAGTAGAAGCGGGAGCAGGGCTATTCGGTTGTAAGTCTATCCTTTGCCCCTACCCCTGCTACCCTCTTGGTCGTGACCTGAACTTGTGCGAAGGGGTGAAGACAAGTGACTGATGGTGGGAAAGGGGGGGGGGTATCTTGATTGTCGCAAGCAGAGGCTCCGTTTTTCTCGGCCAGAGAGTGCCTGACTGTTTGGCTTCCTCGTCTTCTTCTGTTTCTGCGTCTTATTCCCTATCAGGTACAAACGGCGAACTACTGTTTAAACCTGCAACGCTAATTGTACGTAGTTTACCTTTTGGCTCAGCTACCAGTTGCTTACTTTGCTGCCAGTGCTACCGATACTGCTACCGTAGCTGTAAGCCGTTGCTGGAACTTTATTTGAGGCAGTCTCATCGCAAGGCCAGCCCGAAACATAGGCAGCGTTTCCTCTGAACTGGGGGCTCAGAACAGAATGGCCAAACTTGGTGATCTAATGCTGCAGCTACCGTCAAATGACTATCATCAACTGGCTGATATCCCGTCAAGACCATGAACGGAAGCCCGCTGTCCCATTTCGCTAGTTTTGAGGGCAAGCTGAGAGCCACAAAAGTAAGCTTGACGGCGGAACTGGGTGAAGCGAAGCATAACTCGTCCCAAATGTCACTAACTAGATATGTAGAGCTACATAGGGTTGTCTGATAGAAAGGATTCATCCATCAACACCATGGTCGTATCGGGTGCTTAACCTTAATTCTTGTCTCAGGCAGAATAGCCCTGCAAGCACAGATGTCAGATTATGCTGCCGATTCCTGCTACTTTGATTAAGCACTTGATGAGTCCAAAGCTTCAAGTCGAGTATTTCTACCATTGTGACGATGTCTCGAGAGTTCAACTCGGCGAAGCCAGCCAGCTGAACTCACCTGTAGCATCTGTCGCCAACTCATGATAGTCTTGCAAATTTCGTCCATTGAAAGCAACCCAGCACCAATTCCGGCGTGGCGACTCCGGCGCGGTCTCAGCTCATCTCAAACAAATGGCGATGAAAAAAGCGATGAGAATTGTTGCGGGCAGAGGTCCCTTTAAGGTTGTAACATTGGATTGGCCAATAAGAGGCCGTCGCTTGATGAACATCAATCAACTTTATGTTTCGACCAGGGCCTGGATGAGACTTCCAGCCAGGGCTTTGACACAAGAAAACCTTGGAAACAAGAAGGGACAAGGGCAAAAGGGAAGGAAAAAGAGCAGGGTAAGTAAGAGAGAAAGAAGAAGTCAAAGGAAGAAAAGAAGAAGAAAACCTGCTGGAACAATAGCCCCGACGGGCCTGTCAGCAAGATTATTCCGCGAGAAGTCGAAGTCACGATAAGAGCAAAGATCGTGTTTGTTTTTGCTGCTTTAGTGCGTTTGAGAAACAGGTGGGTAGTACCAGAACTTCTGAGAGACGGCAAGATAGGGTAGTCGAGCTTCCAGTGGGCTACCGCTCTGTTGACATCGATCCGGCTGGTCTTGTTGCTGATATCGGGCCTAGACTACCAATATTATCAGGATTAGTTTCTCCAATGGCTATCACGAGTCTCATTGAGAGATCTTGACTCTCATTTTCGCATGAACCTGACATTATTGATGAAGTAGCTTGGGTCTGTAAGCTTAGTGTTTTACACAGATTTAATAGTGTGCGTGCTTTGACTTTCGATATTGTGTTTTCCCCTGTTTGATACGCGAACCCTAGTATTGTGTGATTAACCCTACATTTCGATATTGAACTTGTCAAAAAAGAAATCTTAACAAAAAGGAATGTACTTGTAAGATGACAAATTAATGAAATATCATGTACGAATATCTCACTAAAGACTTGTAAGACTTCGAGTGAACACAAACGTCTCACCTAATTTTAAAGAAAAATGTCTATACCGAGTCAATATACGTACTATGTCCCTCTCCTTCCAGTGTAGCGTATCTTGATTGAACATGTTCATGGCCGAGGCTTGTCAAGATCACTGTCAATGAGCGATGATCTTGTTCGTCATTTCTTGGCAGTTGCTGGGAACACTGAGAGTACACACCATAGTTGCGAATCGGGGCCTATTTTGTAGGCTATGAAGTCACAGTTGGCACCTATTCAAAAGACCTGGAGTACTCCTAGAAACATATAGCCTAACAACGACACCCGTCTGCATATGAACTAGTAGGCAAGACAAAGCGAATGAGATAAGAACCTCAGGCTACATTGTGTTCAAGGGGCTCTCACGTCTCGAACCCGTAGAACAAACGAAACTAGACATCAAACCAAACAGATGCACAGTTGGTGTACAGAGCAAAGAAATGAAAGAGAACTATCTGTTGCTATGCACATACTGTACATCTTTCCGCTCCCACCAAAACAAAATCCCAAGAATCCTAAACAGCGCCGGGACCGCTTTCCAAAGCTGTGTTTCGCCCATCAGTCAGTCAGTCAGTCAGATTTACAGAGAAAGCCGAGACCTCTCCCTGAAAACAACGACAAGCCTAGCTACGCACGAGCGCTGTTTTGCTATACTATAGTACATGTAGGCACTGTATTACATGTAAGCCAGCCTAGAAACCGCTAAAGGCGAATTTCCGTGGCAGACCGGGATGTTGATCAGGGAAATACATATGATAGCCATCAAACACGACGTTTTGTTATGACTGGACTGTGATTTGTCTCTTTTTTCAATCTTGCGAAGGTGATGTCTAGAATGAATATATATAGCGAATGAATGTTACATGAAGACGAAGATACGGCTCTAACAAGCGCTAGAGATGAGCTTCTTATTGTCCCATATCGTGCCATTTCCACCTTGATAAAAATGAATTAAAAATAAAATAAAAAGTGCTGAGCCGTAAATCCTACAAACTAGCCAAGCACCTAATCGAGCCATGCCTGCCAAGAAGTTCGGGGCCCGTGAGCCGGGAGAGAAGCAAAAGGCTCGCTTGGAGCTCACTTCTTTCCCGACATTCATCGTCATGAACACTCCATAGAGGATGTTTGAGGGCATGGCGGACATCAATGTGTGCCTGATCACCAGTCGATCGCTCTGTGGGATAGTTCCTACCAGCAAGTTCCCATAAAGCAGCTCTCAATGCTGGATCTTCTTGGTTTCTTGTCTGTCTGCTGGACCTTTTACTTGTATTCCATTAGTCGTTTCTCAGTGAATTCTTTTGAACTCCGACACAGACCTATGGCTCTGTATATTGTCGAGTCTGATATCTGAGAGAAGCAAAGACGAACAATATATAGCCAGCATTTCGTCTGCTTTGCTCAGACCTCTTGCTTGGTCTCGTTGTGTGAATGCCACGTTGTTACTCTTACGACTAGCTGCTTCCAGATTAAGAAAACACGAAGGCCTGGTCTCAAAAGAGTTTAGTTAACCCTAGCATATTGAAGTTTGTGACTACATATCTGTTGTGTGTAATACGAAACTATAAGTATCTTTAAATTTATTTTTTAAATTAGAATACCTACGTGAATTAAGCATGCAATTCATTAGGCAACCTAGATTTAGCTGCTCTTATAGCTGAAACATTGCTTGAAGCATGGCAATATAGCGATGATAAGAAAAGCTCGAGCAAAGCGTGCTGTAACTGTTCATCCAACCTTGTTTAACAGTAAATGCAAAAATCGCGTGATACATCGCCAAAAACTTCCATTTGTGCTAATGACCTATGATAATATGGCTTGATGTCTCTTTTAAGTTGTGCTGATAAGGAGTTGGTCAAAAACTCTATCTTGACTTTGTATAGATCGTATTCCTTTGAACTCATACTTATGTGTATATAAGCTAGAAGGTGAATATCACGAAGCCATGTGATGACCATGGACTTTTTTGGGATCAGGTCGTGAACGGCCGTGAAGAGGCAGAGAAATAGAGTGACAGAGGCTTTGCAGAATGACATCATGATGCCCTGATTTTCTGATCAGAGGTCTTGGCATTTTGAAGATAGAAAATGGAAGCACTCGATGCTGCTACTTGACTATCGTGCTCTGGATTTATAGACTTGAACCTGAAGTCTGCAATATCTTTCCTATTGAGCACTCGAAGAAACAAGGAGAAATGAGATAAACCTTAATGCCTTGACAGTCTCTCTGGAACAGGAAGAAAAGATAGGAAAAAGCCCTTTTTTTCACATTGAAGCATCCCGTCTTTGTCTCGCCTACATTATGTCTAAATCCTTTGAAACAGCCAATTCCGTCGTTAAGGGAAAAGAGAACTAATTACCATGTAAACTCGAGAGGCCCTTAGCTCTTAATATTTCTGGGCAAGTTTCGGCTTGCTCAACCCGCGACACATATCGCCTCGTAATACTACATCGTTTTTTCTTTCTTCTCTTCAACGTGCTTCTTTCAGTCAAAGGCTAGCTTTTGCTTCTTCTACCTTGCCCATTCATTCTCTAAT
Organism: Davidsoniella eucalypti; assembly: GCA_004009845.1. Classification (NCBI taxonomy): domain Eukaryota; kingdom Fungi; phylum Ascomycota; class Sordariomycetes; order Microascales; family Ceratocystidaceae; genus Davidsoniella; species Davidsoniella eucalypti. Next base: position 375,789 of record RMBW01000072.1, on the reverse strand, counting down.
AGCTACAAAGAGGTCTGTTTTGATGGTGGGAAACTCTGCCTCGTTCAGTTTTCCGAATGAAGTGTACATGGACATGTGTCAAAAGAAGACACAGATGTGTATATCTGTCCGTGACTCGAACCGGGAAACTGACTATCCATCCAATCTCACCTGATTCACGCTGGTTTCCTTGCAGGCTCACAGTAGCCGAGCGAGGCTGTGGGAGTTTATTCATGCCCGTGCTAGGGGAACTATCTGTGATATCAATAGCCAATACTGACAAGCGACTAATAGTTGCTACATCAGACGGAAGTGTTTGAAGCTTGCTTTAGGTGAGCCATCTGGACCAAAGTTCTGTAAATGCCATTGTATGCAAGAACCAACCACGTCCATGGATGGCTGATCAGGTACTCAAGAAATAACCCGGCAGAAGAAGACGAGGGATGACAAATGAGAGTCAAATGCTCATACATGTACTTGAGTTATACATGATTTCGGTCTTATTACATATAATTCTTACTAGCACGAATTCCAGGAATCACGATCCAAAGTTGCTTCTTTCCTGTGGTGTTTCATATCTCTGTCTGGCGTTCCCAATATTAACCTGCTTCAAAGACCCTTGCTCCACGGTAACCCTTGATCCTCTTTTCTGTCTTGTAGTGTATCTCTCGTCACTTGTCATTCTCTCTTTTCTCCGTTTCCTTGCCTTGTTTCTCTAACACCGGAGTTAATCTTTTCCATGCAGTGAGGTTTTTATCGGCAGCGAGGCGGCAAAGACCAAAAAGATTAAGGCGGCTCACTGCTAGATATGTAGAAGAAATAAATACTTATTCAGTCATCGTGATGCACCGTTCAAGGTCGCATCGTGTTGGTGTATCATCATCCCTTCTTTAGCTTCTTTTATCAGGAACATTGAGGATATGATCCCGAGCAATGCGAGCTGACTAAATTCTGCGTACTAGACACGAAGTTCAAAAATCTCTACTCTCTTGTGGGTTGAGACAGAAGGTAGTTAGGGTTACATTTCAGAAAGAGTGAAGGAATACACGAATAGCCGCAATCAAGTCTCCTGCGTTCAAGCCAAGCCAAAGACAAGAAACACATGGATCGTCGTAGCAGACAAACTTGAAGATTATACCGGGCCTCTGAGGCAGAACTTTGGCCTCTGATCTGCGCCTTGTTCTTGTTGTTAAGCAAGTCCTGCCAAGATATCTATCAGGCCATATGCATCCCCTTGAAAACGCCAAGCCAAGATACACATAAAAGGCTGTCCAGGAGGAGAAGATAAACTGTAGTCTTCTTTGGGAAACTAAGGCAAAAGAAAAGAAACTCCGTGTTCTCTCTTTGCCGAGTTGCTTCAATTCGGGATCCCCGCCAAGATATCTAAAGATACATATATCAAAACCGCGAAGAACGGGCCCCGGCGTATTTTAGAGTTGCCCTAGGTTCTTCATCTATGAACATGCCCTAAGCTGTATCACTATTCTTTTCTTCTTCTTCTTCTTCTTTCTTCAAAGTCGCCGATGGCAACGTGACCAATGTACAATAAATGCCGCCTCAACCAGCTTTCCTACCATGGACGCTTGCTTGGCGTTACGAGCCGATACGTTTTGATCACAAGGCTTGGCAGTTTAGTCGATCAGCTCTTGCCCCCCCAAACAAAGAAAATAAGAGTACTTGGTAGCCCTTTTTAGAAATTTCATGCATGATGTAGTTTCCTATGGTGCCCTTTCTGGCCATCTTTGGAGACTATAGCCTCGAGACTACTCTCACTACACGATGTTGAATACAACCCGACTAAGAGGGAAAATAGATCACCATTTCAAAGAACGAACAAGTTTAGCGGCAAGTAAAATACGTCTCAATTATCGGAAAATAATGGGTAACACAAGTAGTATAGATACGCATCGATACAACGCCAAGAATGTAAAAAAATACTTACAGGAACTTGCTCTTGTCCACCACAAACAAGTCGACGTACTCGTCCACTGGCATGCTATCTAGTTTTTGAGTGTTGGTGCTCAAATCAAACAAGTTCCGGACCTTTCCTGCGTCAAAATGTGGCTCGAGGTGTTTCTTGAACTTGGCCAAAATCACTGGCTTGGCCTCTTCTCTGCGTATACGGTGGCCCAGTGGTGCTTCGACTACAACTTCGGGTAGCACCGTACCATTGTCAAGCTCAACCGTCAGTCCGTTGGAGATGGTGCGTTTAAGAGGGTCGTGGTAGTCCCTTGTGAAATCGCTGTCTTCCTCGCAGCGAATCTTTTGGCGCAGAGACTCAACTAAAGGTGATGTTGCGGCCTCGCTTCCATCGACATAGTCAGTAGCTTCTAGACGGCCAAAGACCAGCATCACGGCACACATATACTGGATGCAGTGATCGCGATCTGCAAAGTTATCCATCGGCTTGAACTGTTTGTCAATGATCTTGACACAAGCTCCATGGGTACGGCACGTAATAGACTTGATGTTGGCAGCACTGAGACCCTGCTTCTTGAGAAGATGGAATATCTTTTCAGAGCCTTCGATTGCAGTTTGCGAATGAAACTCGGCTATAGCTTGTCAGTATAATGATCGTACGCCAAGAGATTGCTGATATATACCGCTTTTCACTTACCAGGATACGACACCTTAAAAAGCACATTTTCCATGACGTAGCTACCGTATCCACGCTGGAACTCAAACTTTTTCTGTTTGAACAGGACGTCATAGAAGCCCCATACAGGAGCTGACAATACAGTTGGGATTCCCGGCTCGCCCTTCAGTACCTTGAGTGCTAGATTCACTGCTCTCTGGCAAGCGTCACCCGCGGCCCAAGATTTCCGTGACATGGTGTTGGGCGAGTGGCGATATGTTCTTAGAGACTGGCCATCGACAAAGGCATGAGTAACTGCATCTGCCGTCTGCTTCTCCGACAATCCAAGCATCTTGGAAACCACAGCAGTAGAAGCAACCTTGACTAATACGACGTGATCCAAGCCTACCGAGTTGAAAGAGTTCATGATGGCAAGACCGCCCTGGATTTCGTGTGCCTTGATCATGCCTTCGAGGATATCATGAACGGTGAATATCTTTCCTCCGGCAATGTTTCCGCCGGCCTTGTTGGTGCGTGTTATCCAGTCTGCCACGGCTAGAATAGCACCGAGGTTGTCGGATGGATGCCCCCATTCGGCGGCCAACCAGCAGTCGTTGTAATCCAGCCATCGGATCATAGCACCGATATTGAAAGCGCCATTGACGGGGTCCAACTGAAATGGCGTACCAGGAACTTTGGTACCATTTGGCACAACAGTTCCATCGACAACTGGCCCGAGCAGCTTTGTGCATTCTTTGAATCGGAGACCTTCGAGACCGCAGCCTATCGTGTCGAGAAGGACATATCGAGCTGTATCAAACTGTTTGTATGAGTTGCTGTTAGCAAGGCCGTTTATAGTTCATTCGGTGGAAAGTAGGATATACGCACAGCTAGTTCAGAGTCGATAGCGGTGTTGTGGATATAGCTTGCAATATCCTGCACCTCCTTATCGTACGAGTCGAGAGACGCTACTGACATGACGGGCGCACTGGATTGAGACCGAGCTGACGTGGAGAATGGCGCAAGGAGACGACGTGAGGCTGGGGCTGTTGGCTTGAGCGAAGATCGGCATAGACCACTTGTCGTTGCAGTTGAGACTGTTCTATTAGAGATAGAAGGCTTAAGGGAAGTGAGCTTGGAAGACAAAGTCGCGGATCTCCAAGTCCGACTAATTGCAGACATGGTAAAGCTAACAGTGAGATTTGGCAATGATGACAGCGTGTGATTCAAGTATGGAGAGAAGAACAGAAAGAAAAGTAGGGAAAAGTATGGAAAAGTAGCTTCGGGTGGAATAAAAGCAATGTTCTATCAGCTAATATATCTACTAGAAACTAAAACCAAAAGAGGAAAATACCTTCCCCAAAAATTCGGGGTCCATATAAAACGGAAATAACCATCATTCAGATATTCCACCACACAAACGAACGAAGACGGTAGGAACCTCTGTAATACACAGTTGTTGGACCGCAACAACCCCGCCTTGCGTTCGTCCCGCAGCTGGCCGAGGTTCTGCTTGTAATACTAGTCTACGTTATTATATGTATCATCCCGTAATAGCAATCGTTAGCAGAAAGACTGGGACGGATAGAAAAAAAGTTGGAGACCATCTTGCGTTTTATTGGCATGTTGCCACATACAGCCGAAAACATTCATATGCATGCAAGCATCTTTCTTGGTTGTTCTGTGGCTTGCCTGGCTATATCTTCTCCAATAAAAGTGTTGTTTCCAAGGTCCCCTAGTTAATATCTATCGATTGCAGCTCTTATACTAAATTGATTGCATTTGTTGAAAAATATCAGTATAATGCTGTGCCTAGATGCAATATATGCATTTATGTCTCCGTCTTGATTTCCCCAGGTTTCCCATGCCCGGCGCCAAAATACGTAGGATTTGAGGAGCTGTGGGGAAGATCAAGAAAGAGATCCTCTTTCTGTAATCAAGATCCAAAGCTCCAATAACTCCAAATCGGGCTAGACCCTCTCTTTCCAACTCTTTTAATGAATCCGGAAAAGGCTTACTATACAAAATGATTACAAAATGATAGACAGATTTTCAGCAGGCGAACGCACAAGAATAAGAAACTAACGATGACAATAAGGCCAGGCAAAAAAAAATTGAGGCTGTGACTTGCCGAATGAAAGGTATGTATGGAACATATAAGGCGACGGACCGTCTAGGCAAATAACTGAGATTATCAGCTCTTCGCTGGTTTGTAATTCAGAAGTCCTTTTCACCTCTATTTTTTTCACCATCCGTTATCGTTCAAGCCATACATACAATCAGATAGACAGAAGAAATCTCCATCCGCCCCCCTTGGCACATAACCCATAGATGTCATCATAGAGAATGAGAGTATAAGTAAAATGTTCTGAGATTGGATAATTGTCCGCCTTTTGTTTATTTCGAAATCGTAAGAAAGCAATTACACCTGAAGCATTAGGTAACATTGGCCCTGCCAGTAACGGTATAGAAAAAATAAAGGAATGGGGAAAATCACTGAATAATGAAAAAAAACGAACAAAACTGCATCATAACAGAAACCCAAAAATATGAAATGTATCCCAGAAAACCAGATAGAATAAAAAGCACCCCCCAATCAAAACTCCGCGATTTCACTATGGTGGCGGACATGGTAGAAAGACCTCAACTGCCCCCCTTTTCCTAACCTTGATATATCATCAAGTCATTATGGGCATCTTTGGAAAAGAATATCCGTGATTGCGCTGTTGACTAGGACAGTCTAGACCAATAGACAGAGTTATAGCCCTGTTTTTTAGTCAGCTTCACTGACATCACTCTCATACTCTTGCTCGCTAGCAATGGACTGCTGAAAGCCTTCCTCCAGTTCAGCTGCCATTTCGGCTTCGAACTGTGCCTGGAGGTCGTCTGGCTCTTCGCCTTCTTCTTCCTCTTCCTCCTCCTCTTCTTCGTCTTCATCATCAAGATCCATCGTCTCTGCTTCGAATGGCTGGTGATTATTGCTCTGAGACTGAGAACCGGTAGCCGCTTTTTCTTCCTCTTCGGGGTCGAATAGATCACCATCGTCATCGGCATCGCTGTCGGCGTATTCGTCCTCTTGGCCATTTCTGCGCACAAAGTCGGAGAAGTTGCCACTCAAGAAAGTAGCGTTGCGAAGGCCAGAAGGAGGAAGAGCCTTCTTTTGAGCATCGGGGTATTCGATTGTGAGACCACCATTGTCATCATCGTCGTCATCAAAGTCGTCCTCGAACTTGTTGCTAGTCTTTTGTTCAGATTTCGCGGGCGCTTCCTTCTTGGGCGTTGGAGGCTCTTCTTTGTCTGCAGTTGGCCGTGGGAGTGCCAGAGGTGCAGCAGCTTGACTCTTCTTAGTAGGAGCTTTACGTTTGATCTCCTTCACAGCCTTGGGAGCAGCAGCCTTCTTAGTGGTAGCTTTAGCGCCAGCCTTTTTAGCAGGCTCCTTTGCCTGAGCCTTGGTCGGCGCAGAGGCTTCATCGGAGGTTCCTAATTGGGCAAACTTCTTTTCGAGTGTGTCGGCTTTTTCGGTGGGAGTGCTCTTCAGATTGAGGTGGAAAGTCGAGTCGACCTTGTCGAGAATGAAGCGCTTGTTGACAGCGTCAAAGTAAAGGACATACTGGCCATCGTCGTTGGTACGTGAGCCAGAGTACGAGTATTGGCCGTTGTTTTCCGTGTAGGCCAGGTCGAATGATGAGGAATTACCAGGAGTTTTTGGCTTTAGGCGGGCTGAAGTCGGTGATACATCCGCTGGCTTGTGGTTATCTACAGCGCAGAGACAGAGCAATGTTAGTAAAAAAACATGAGACCACTTTTATGCAAGTAGAAGATGCTACACAGATAGTGCATAGCCGACGGGAAAGAAATGGGAAGAGCAGAAAAAAGAGCCCAGGATGCATAATAAAGAACACATGGGGACTATTGCATCAGAGCAACGTAGCGGGACGGAAACTTACAGCGAACGCCTGTAAAGATCTCCTTGGCTGTAGTGCCCATGAGAGCATCGCTCAAGATGACGGGATATTTTCCCGCTATCGTCGGATCGATCAGGTTAGCTGGGATCGACATGGCGACGCCGTCAACGATCGAGTAATGAGGAGGACTCTATAGTTTATTTCTGTGGGAATATAGAGCAAACAGAAGAGCCTGGGCTAAATATCAAACGAAGAATTAAAATAAAATAAAGTTGAGAGGAAAAAGCGACGCTCCCGAGATCTCAAATGCACCAATACGGGGAGAAGAGAGCGTAGCAGCGTAGAGGATCGGATAATTAATTAGAGTCCAGAAGGCTGAAGATTGGAAAAAAAAACGGCGGCTGAAACACCAGACGAAAGACGAAAGACGAAATATAAATATAAACAGCGCACAGTTCAGATTAAACAGTCTGAAGAAAATGTTGCGAATTAGCGATGAGGTAAAAGTTGGAACGAAAGAAGGTTGAATCGACCAGGCAAAAAAAAACGTTGATGCAATGAAATGATGAATTGGAAATTGGAAGAGAAGAAGGGAAAGGTCATACTAGGCTCACTAGTCAACAAAGTAGGTTATTGCGACGGCTTTGTACCCTGGTACTTGCCACCAAAGAATCGCCGCTGTCGCTAGGATGGATCCGGTCTGTTAAGGTAGGTAGGCGATTTTGGCGGGTCATCGCGTGGCACGAGAAGGCCAACCTAACAGTGGGGCCCGTCTGCTACAATACTGAGTTGACATGGCTCAACGTACCGGGATACTTAGGCCAAACACAATAATCCAATAACATGTGAGATGCTAGCTGACATGTCATAGCTCAATCACAATTATGGTTACAGCGATCTCTATAAGTAGCTAAATATTGTATTTCTAAGGCAAACTTAGATAGAATGCACTAGTTTTGGGGGATCATAAATTTACAGTATAGACACAAAAAGGAAAGGGTAAGAAAGTACAGTCTTATGACCCTTTAACCATTGTAGGGCGAAGGGCCAACCATCAGCTCAGGGCGGACCAAAGTGTCGAACTCTTCCTCAGTCAAGGCGTTCAGCTCCAGAGCAGACTCCTTTAGAGTAAGGCCCTTCTTGTGGGCGTGCTTGGCAACCTTGGAAGCCATATCGTAGCCGATCTTAGGGTTTAGGCAGGTCACCAGCATGAGAGACTCCTTCATGATGTTGGCGATCTTGTCTTCGTTAGCCTTGAGACCGACAACTAGGTTCTTCTCGAACGAGCGCATTGAGTCGGATAGGATACGCGACGAGTGAAGCAGGTTGCGGATAATCAGAGGCTTGTAGACGTTGAGCTCAAACTGGCCGTTCATGCCACCAATAGTGGTGGCAACGTGGTTACCCATGACCTGGGCGCAGACCATGGTTAGAGCCTCGCACTGGGTGGGGTTAACCTTGCCGGGCATGATGGACGAGCCAGGCTCGTTCTCGGGCAGCGCAAGCTCGCCAAGACCGCAGCGGGGACCGGAACCCAGGTAGCGGATATCCTGGGCAATCTTGGTCAGAGATGCAGCCAGAGTGTTCAGGGCACCGTGAGCGTGGACGACGGCATCATGGGCTGCTAGAGCCTCGAACTTGTTGGGGGCGGTCTTGAACTCGGTGCCGGCCAGCTTGGTGACTTCCTCAGCGACAGCCTCGGCGAAGCCCTCATAAGTGTTGATACCGGTACCGACGGCAGTACCACCCTGGGCTAGCAGGCGCAGCTCAGGCAGGGCACGCTCGACACGCTCAACGCCATAGTCGAGCTGGGTAACATAGCCAGAGAACTCCTGGGCCAGAGTCAGAGGAGTAGCATCCTGCAGATGAGTGCGGCCGATCTTGATGATGTTCTTAGCGGCAAATTCGTCAACCTTGGCCTGCAGGGCGTTGCGCAGGCTCTTTAGCGAAGGGATGAGCTCTTTCTCTAGCTCAAGGACGGCAGCGATGTGCATGACAGTGGGGAAGGTATCGTTGGACGAGGCAGAGCGGTTGACGTGGTCATTGGGGTGGACGGGCTTCTTGGAACCTTTGACACCGCCGAGGATCTCAATGGCACGGTTCGAGATGACCTCGTTGGCGTTCATGTTGGACTGGGTGCCGGAGCCGGTCTGCCAGACGACCAAAGGGAAGTGGTCATTGAGCTCGCCTTTGGCAACCTCAGAAGCAGCCTGCTGGATAGCCTTGGCGATGACGGGATCTAAGAAACGGCAGAACTAGGTTAGAGGGAGCAATGGCTACGATGTAGTGGCCAAGAGCAAGACGTACCAAGGCCGTAGCGCAAGTTGACGGTGGCAGCAGCACACTTCAGGATACCAAAAGCCTTGATGATTGCGGGAGGCATGCGGTCCTGGGGCTGGTTGATGCGGAAGTTCTCGAGCGAGCGCTCAGTCTGGGCGCCCCAGTACTTGTCGGCGGGGACCTGGACCTCGCCAAAGGCATCGCTTTCGGTACGGGTAGCGGCTGACATGTTGGCAGTGGTAGTGTGGAGCGAGCGCAGCGAAGAGATTGATGAGATACGGGTATATGAGCGAAGAATTAAAGAGGAAGAAGAAGAGGCGGAGGCGGTCGAGACAATCGATGAGGAGGAGGAGGCGATAGTGCGGCGGCACGTGTTTACGGCGGAGCGAGACACGGCGCTTTTGGCGGCCACACTGCGGAACATGATCAAAATCGGGGTCTATAGCCAAATAAGGATCAAAGGCAAGAAAGAAAGCGTCAGATGCCAAAAGCAAAACAATAGGGCAAAAAAGACAAAAACAGCTATAGATGATGAGCCGAGGCAGTGAGTTAGCTCCTGTGGCAATAGTAATGACAGCGGTAGGAAGGAGGGCCAACAGCTAGCAGTTGCCGGAAACAGACGGACAATTTGGAGACTCAAGCAAAGCAAACAAGACGCACCCGCACGTGAAATGCAACGGTATAGAGCACTTACCGTTTGTGATTTTCTTGGAGGAAGAGTCTTTTCAGCACAGCTTCAATCAAGAAGATGAACGGGCTGAGATGTTTACAGATATGAGTAAGTCAAGTTGTTTCTAGAAATGCGAGCTACAAAATAAAAGGAATCTTCATTTGCTTCCGGGCTCAACATTCCTGCCAATTTTCGAAGACCAAAGCTTTCAGAGTTTTTTTACTGTGGTTTTTTTTCTGGGGCTCTTCGTCGAAGCTACTACGCTATATAAACTCTATAAAAAAATTCCGAGAAAACCCGCACCAATCTCGCTCGCCAGTCGGCATCTTGAACTAGCAAGAAGCCAAATAGAACTCAGAGAGCACAACATTAGCGCTTATCAGATCTAAGGTCGAAGTGCGCCGTCCATTTGGCTATTGCAGGAGTAGCGCTAGCTGTAGCTTTGACTCGCACCGTCAATTTTTTTTAATTCAATTTTATTAAGGAAATGGAGCTCTTGATAGCTTGGTATCCTAAGATACACAGCCCTGAGCTAATACTAGCACCGTCATAAAAGAGCCGCCAAGCTTTGTAGAGCTCGTCAACGTCACTTTATAGGATCTGATAAAGAAATAAAATATACACCTCTCTTCACTCTGTTTATTTCTCTCTAGCCGTAGAATTGGCTTAATACATATTGTGTGAACAACTTCCCCGGATTCTCGGGAGTGTCTCCAGTATATCTTGGCCGCTAGATGCACTACAATTGTTGCTGACATTCAGCAATTGTAGTCGCCCCGCCTTGACCGAAACTCACCGAAATGGTGCACAGAGATTATGTCATACCGAGAACATCACGTGAATCTCACCGAACACTTCGCGCAAAGAGTATCCAGATAGTTCGACCTTCGGCAAAGCCATCATATTAGAGATCGGGGTTTACACTATATCGCCAGATTGTAAAAATCTAGCCCAACAAGTTATTATTTTTTGTTACTTCTCTCACTATGAGTCGCGTTGTGTCTCCGCTGCGTGTATCGCGTCAATTGACGCAGCAGCTGCCATTTCGGCCTTCAAATTCAGCACATAAACTCCATGTTCCGGCACATAGAAGGCCGTTCTCGTCAAGCCGGCTCCGGCTATCCGAAAAGCCACAGCCAGCCGATCAGCCTGGTTTCGAATCCCTCATCGATCGCGCGCCAACAATGGTCCGCACCGGCCAAAAGCACGGTATTGGCCTGTACTTCTTGGGTAACTCTTTCCGTCTTAGCTCTACACGAAGGTCCCATGCTCTCAACTAACACGCTATAACACACGCACAGCTATGATTCCTCTCACGGCCTTTTGTCTAGGTACGTGGCAAGTCCAGCGTCTGGGCTGGAAGAGCGATCTGATCGCTAAGCTGGAAGACCGGCTTCTTCGTGATCCGCTGCCGCTCCCTCTTCATGTCGATCCGGAAGCCGTGTCCGAGTTTGACTTCCGCCGCGTATACGCCAAGGGCCGTTTCCGACACGATCAGGAGATGCTCGTCGGCCCGCGGATGCGCGATGGACAGCAAGGCTTCATGGTTATCACGCCCCTTGAGCGTGACGGTGAAAACTCTACTATCTTGATCAACCGCGGCTGGATCCCACATGCCATGAGAGACCAGAAGAGCAGACCGGATTCTCTAGTAACAGACGAGGTGGTTGTCGAAGGTCTTTTGAGAGAACCATGGGAGAAGAACATGTTCACGCCGGACAATAGACCGGATAAGTGGGAGTTTTACTTCCCGGATGTCAAGCAGATGGCGGCGCTAGTAAACAGCCAGCCGATCTGGGTTGAGGCAACACTGAGTAAGGTTTTGGTCAACGCATCTACGTCTCGGCATATCGCTAATACTTCTTAGTTCCCGACTACCTTGTATTCACTGACTACGAGAAACGTGGCGTCCCCATCGGCCGCGCACCCGAAGTCAACCTCAGAAACACACATGCCCAATACATCGTTACCTGGTAAGTGAAACCAAAAGCCATGGCAATCATCAATCATTATGTAGTGAAAGGGTTATTGACACTTCTGCCCATTCCCGAATTATAGGTACAGCTTGGCCATTGCTACTACCATCATGTTGTACATGCTGGCCAAGAAACCCGTCAACAGCAGCGCCCAGCGCCGCATCAAAATGACCCACCAGTGGTAGAGCGAGAGGAGTGTTATCGTGTCAGGCCACTGCTGTCTCTATTAATTGTCTATTACCCCCTCTTCCTCGTCTTCGGCTTCAGTGTTCAATACCTTGGATTTCTTCATCTTTGGCGGCACCACCATCCGAATTTCCTGCAGCAATTCGCGGGGCAGATATTTCTGTGCCTGTGAAAACAAAGTCGCCGATTGTGTGATTTGACGCTGCCTGTACAATACTTCATGTTAGATAATGCATATCCGTTCTTCTTATAGCATCTTTTCCAGATATACAAATGCAATTATGATTTCATCGTTGAGTGAACATACCTTTTCATTAATAACGCCACGTCACTCTCGTCGATGGTCTTGCGATTGGCGTGTTGCGCATATGCCTTTAAGTCGGCGCCGGCCTGTTCAAAAAACCAATCTGTTGCTAGACTCAACTGCTGCAGTGTTTCTGGTGATATCTTGGACTGGCCTAGACCGCTCCTCTGCGCAAACATAGTAGCAATCTTCTTGATTGTAGACGGTGGCAATGATGGATATTCGATACCATAAGCTGACAGCTTGATACCCTTTTTGCGCGCCTCTTTGCGCTTCCTCTGCAGCCCTAGGTCAAGTGTGATGTCCGGTATGTCTTCGATATCACCATGGTCGTCGTCTTCGGACTCAAGTTCCATTAGTGGTGGGAACTCATTATCGGCATTACCGTTCATGTTGGCATCGGCATTGGCTATTGAAACTTCGTGTTGCGTAGGTTCTTGGGGTATATCCTCGATGTTGTCAAATGCCGTGAAGTCACCAAACGGCTCTACAGAATCTGACGATGGTTCACGAAGCGGCAGCATGGAATCTTGTTCAGCCATGCTTGTCAAATCTCCTATCCCGTTACTTATATCTTGGTGGGTAGTATTGTCGATTCTGCCATCATTAGTAAGCTTGTATAGGCCATGGCCAAGTATTGATATGGGACATACCTTTGCATAGTGAGATCCTGCATAGTCTGATCCCGGAGGTCATTCAAGTCTATATCTGGGAAAAAGCCCGAGTCGATAGCAGCATCGTCTAGTCCGGGTTGATGTGGCGGCTGCACACCGACATCGCCAAACAGCATGCCCGCCATGCTCATGCGCCCTAAGGTACGGTTTATCGTTAAATCGTTTGTTGCTCGTCGAGGATACTCTATCGACTGCGCCGTGATGTTTCCCAGCGTGTCGTCCTCCAAAAGCATCGATCGCGGCGCTACCAAGTCGTCGTCTTCATCATCCCCCTCATCCAACGGCAACGTGAATTCTGGCCGATTCAACACATCATCACTGTCGTCGTCATCATACTCCATGCCATTTGATACATCCATCCCATCCACCTCCATCTGAGCCTCATCTCCCGTAGTATTCCCCGGTGACGACGACGACGCCTGCACCGCATTACTCTGCGGCGCCAGCGTACGACTCAGCATGCGCAGGATATCTCGAGGCGTCTCACGCTGATCGCGCATACTCTTGCGCCGCCCCTTGGCCGGCGTATACACTGCGGCACGCCGTAAATCTAATGCTCGGCTGGCTGCTCGCGCATGCGGTGTTTGCATTGCCGCGGTGCCGGTACGCCGCGCCGAGTATTGGCCCCGGCGCACACTGTTTAAGAGATCGCGTGGTGCGGTTTTGTCGAGCGGTGTGCGCATCCCGCGCGATGTCGGCTCTGTGGCGTAGTTGCGCCGCGCCGGGGTCATCAGCGGCACTCGGCTCGTCGTGGGTGATTCTGAATCTGGCATGGCTGGGTATTTTTTTATCTATCTCTGGTGTTGATGCGGGTGCGATATTTCGATTCGGAATTTGTTTTCTCGGGTTCGCGCAATTGAAAGTCGGAAAATTCGGTTAATATAAGGTGACGTCTTTCGTGCTGTTATTCATTCGAGTATATTCACATAAAGCTTTGCGCCGGAGCTTAATTGACGTCCCACAGTCAGAATCAATGATGTCAATACGCACGACGCGCAAAGCTCTAGGGTATCGCGGGTTGTTATCGATACCCCAAACCCTAACTTGCGCCTCTATTAGGGTTTGTCGCATCAAGCAATCAAGTTCATCATGTTATGTCTTTCGCTTAAATGCGTGATATCTTTAATGACACTTTTCTAGAACAAGAGGTTTCACGCATTTTTGACTGTGAATTGACTACCTACTGTATCAGAAAGTTGTTTCGTTTCTCATTAGTTGCTATATATGCTTGAATTATATGCTAGTAAAAATGCTTCAAATATGGTATCACAATATCCGTCCGTCTTTCCCTTTCTCTTTGTACATGTACCGTTATTGTAAGGCCTTGGGTTAAATACACCTTCTTACACAATCTTGATAGTGTTCAGTTTAGCCTTCTCAGCCCAGTCAGCGGGCAAATGAGTGACGCAGCCGATTCTTGAGAAGCCGCCTTCAGCCTCTGGGCAGGAACTGACGACCATGCCACTGTATCCGATATTCATCCAGTTCATGTACGTAAGCAACACAAAGAAACCCGTTGCCTCAACGTCTTCTTCGGGGTCATCTTGCAGGGCGCGGCGAGCATATGTCTGTGCTTGCATCTCGTCGTACTTGAAGTTGACAAGTTGGCCATCAGCCCAGAAGTGTTGTTTCTTGCTAAGCACGCCACCTCCCTTGCGATATTGTACAAACTGCTCGTTGCGGCTACGTGATGTCGTGATCACAATGGGCAATACTGGCGTGTTGAGGATACAACTGCCGCCTAGTACGGCACCAAAGCGATCAGTCGGCGAGGTAATCGCTTCGATATCGACAACTAGTGCCTGTGGTTGCGGGTTCTTCATGGCGTGCCATGTAACGCCACACTTGACCGAACCCCATGACCATGATGGAGCCTTTTGCTCGCTTCTAAGGCACGCCGTTGGTTTGTTGGCAGAGCCTGGGATAGATTGCCACATCAAATCGAAGACGAAAGTGTCGGCCCATAAGCCAGCAACATATCGTGATGTGCTAGCCTGCTCCATCTGACTTGCAAGACCACTGATACCGGTCAAGCGATCCTGGTAGTAACGAAGTTTGCGCTGCGAGTACATCTTTACAAGGATACGCCATTTGGCTGCTTCGGATACTGCGCCGAGAGTGTTCGCTACCGTAATAGTATATGGAGGACGCTGGTCTTCGCTCCTGCGATGTGTGTGACACTCATACACTACGGCGCCGGGTGCGAAGTGGATTGTTCGAGCTGCTAGATAAGTTTCTTGAAACGTCCATGCGCGGTTATACAGCGGACCGTCTCGTCTTAAAGTAGCCCAGGATGTAGTGAAGGGCGGGTCGAAGATACCCTGAACCGGAGGCGGGGAAAGGGTTGAGCGGCGACGCACAACTAGCTGAACTTCTTCTCCCTCGTCGGAGACGAATGTAATCACGTGTGGCTTCCAGACTGGATCGCGCGGGCCTAGAAATCCGGTTGTAGGCGTTTCAGAAGAAGCAGCTGCTAAGACGACAAATGCGTTGGAGTAGATCTCGCCCATTTGCGTAACCTCTATTTCCCAGTCGCCTTGATGGTCTTGCAAGATACACAAAGCATCGATCCATACGTATTTCAGTCCAAGAGAGCGGGCCACGGCAATTGCATCTGTGAATACAGCAGGCAAGTTTTCTGGCTTGATGCCTTTCATCAGTTCGGCTTTGTTGAGCCGTGAAAGGGAATAGAACCGTTCATCGCCACGGCAGTAGCTGAGAGCCGCCCAGGATACCTGGAAGCCCGTTGGGTTGTACTCGACGAGTTGCAGCTCGTTGTTATTAGAGCCTAGATAAACTAGACGTGTGGGCGTGAAACTACTGGGATGGCGTCTACAGAACTTGTGATCACGGAGGCACTCGGTCACGCATTCTTTGGCGAAGTCTACGCTGAGGTTAGAATCTGAAGCCCGTGGTGCCGCGGTTCCAATCGACGGCCCCAATGGCAGTTCCTGTGGTTCTGGGACATCGCGCGGCATTGGTATGAGAACCTCAATGTCGATTCGGGAGCGATGGCTATACACACTGGGCAGGAAATTCAGGCAGTTGATAACGAGGGGGTGGCCCTCGCGGATCATCAGGCATATGCAAGGCGGATTGTTGCAGTCGCTTTCGGTTTCTGGATCGACGGTAGACGTCCAGGTAGCATCGGCAGTGGTGAAGAAGCGGTCCATGGCGTCGCAGATTAGAGAGCAGTATTTGCAGGTGCGCACGGGCTGTCCTGTAGCCGGGTCCAATTCACGGACTTCGGCCATGCGGTGTGGCGGGATATCAACGAGCATCATTGACGGCGGCATTGGGGTCACAGACGGCGGAAACGACAGCTGCGGCGCTAGACCGTCCTCTCCGGGATCGTCCCATTTCGCGGTCGTCTTGCTGTTCTTGGTGTCGTTGGAAGTGACAGCGAGGTTGTTGCACACGGGGCACAGGCCGCGTTTTGACGGCCGACCCTTGCGGAAGATGCCATTGAGAAACGACATCTTGTAGCAGGCTATGGGTGACAAGAAGGAAGAGGCGTGGCAAGTGGCCGTCGAAGAATGGAAACAAAGACGAGATGGGAGGCGGACTAGCTCGGCCAGGAAGCCGGATCAGGTGAAAATGAACGAACGGCGATAATGGAAGCCAGGAAGGCCGAGACAGTCTGGCGTACGAGATGAAAACGAAGGAGACTGGCAAAATACGATACGGCAGAGGTGAGGTCTGGAGACGGCGGTGGAAGACTCCGTGGGAAACCGGCCAAGAAGCAGAAGAGAAGGACAAAAAGGGCGGAAAAGAGAGAGAGACGCCTCTAAAACAGCGACAGAGACGTGGGACGGCGTATATTATACGACTTGTAGCAGAGTAGCAGAGCAGCAGCAAGCTAAAGTGCTAAAGTGACGAGGATCTATGTTAGCACATATAGTTGTATATGTATTGTCAAGGTCCCATGTAGAGCGTCGCAGCGCTACGACTAGTCTGGCAGCAGCCGACAAGGGCTCTGCAAAGTAAACTCAGGTCTTCTAGAAGACCGGCAGAAGGGCGTCGGCGCCTTTGATACAGCAGCACATTTTGCTAGCCTGGCTTGAGCCGGAATTACAGTGTCTATCTTAGGGAGCTTTTCCTTAACGAGATGTCTTCTTTGGAGATAGCGATATCCGTTACCACAGAGCTTGTCGATCTGCTTCCATCGGCCGAGAAATGAAAAATAGAAAAAAAGCGGCACTAGTTATGGTGGGTTTGTTTTTGTTTATCTGGATCTTAAGCAAGAAAACTCTGCTTGGTTCTTTTGCTCGAATTAATTTTCAAGCCTATTGTTTGTTTACTGCTAATTTTTTTCCTGTTCCTTCTTCTTCTTTCGGCATTCCAAACACCAACTTTACTAATAGAAATTCACACAATTAAATATACATGTCACAGGTTCGTCGTTTTATCCCCGTGATTATCTACAATACTGACTGTTGTTCTCTTACCTAATCCGTGCAGTCTTCGCTCTATCTTGATATCATATGCTGCAGCGGCAACCTCCAAACGGCGCCCTTTGCACGACACTCTGAGGCTAACGCAAGCCATTCATTGGCTAAACATCGAGCAGCCTCTATTGATTCGTCCATGAAACGTGTGTTGACTCTGGAAGGTCTCTAGAGCTAGTCATCGATACTACTCATCTCCAATCGACATTTGCCCACCTCAAACAAAACCCCCGAAGGAACTCCTACCCGAGCATGGGCTATGATGAAGTTCGTGCAAGTGGCATTTATTACCTAATGGGGTGTCTGTGGCCGGCGCCTTAAATTGGACTTCTGACCTTCCCGATTTCCATGTGTCGTATGGCTAGCAGAACATGGTGTCCGTACCCAGCTGCCCATGTGCCTGATAGAGCCTGAATCTGTAGTCTGGCTGGCTGTTTTAGGGCTCGAGCTCCTGTTTGGAGCGTGGAGTCACCCATCACACCATCCATCCACTGCCTAGCTTTCAACACTTTATAGTTAACACAGCTACCCGCTTTGGGAATGCGCACCCTAAGCATAAGTATAAATACGCAGCTGTGCAGAATAGGCCACCCTGATGGTCTGTGTCTATTAGCACATACAAACAGAGTTGTAGTTCTGTTCTGTTTCCTCCAGCGCATGCTAAAATAGATTCCGGAGCATTCGCCGAAACCCCCGGATTCTACTAACAGTCCGACGGGAAGTACAAATGGCTTGCTCTGCCGTTGGCTACTCTACGCACACTCGTGTTTTAATAGTCCCGAAAAGTAAAGTTCCGCCATTCTCTGCTGTATTACGCGTATCACTAAGAGGGAAGGAAATATCGACTTTGTGAGCACGCCATTCCAAGCCATCGGCTCGCAGAGCATAAGCCATCCTCAGGCCTATCATTGTTACATATACATAGTGCGTGATGAAAGCTACGATTCCTATAGCTTTTGTGTTTCTCTTACTATATAAATTACACAATGATGTCGTGATTGTCACATCCCAGCCATGGGCACAAGGAAGACATGTTTCTTTGTAGTCTTCCATAATGGCCCAATCCAAGAAAACCATTGTTACAATCTAATACATGCCAAGCTAACGAGCAATGCAACATATCAAAGCCGACATTAAACAGATGCCAAATGGAATTCAGAAAGTGGGTGCACGATTGGAGGTCTCCAAACTTAGCTGATAGCGGGACTGAATCTTGCGGCTGGACGCTGCTTCTTTTTCCTTCCAGCTATCGTTTGCTTCCTTACCGAGGCGATTGTTTCTTCCTTTGTTCCATTGTGCTTCTTTGCTGCTTGACGGGTAGCGGGCACTCGGTAGCACAGCATTACCATAGCACATATAACTATGTATGTACATATTTGTATAACTAGCTGATGTCCTGTATTTCCTGTAAGCTTGTTTTATCTGGCTCAACTTTGTTATTGTAGTCGAGAAGCCGCTTGCTGGGAATATCCAGGCTAAGAGCCGCCAAGAGCCATTACAAGTACAGCACTAAAGCCATATGACTTGGCGTAGATGAGCTGTTTACGTGCTGCAGCATTTTTAACCTTTTTTCGGCGTCATGTGCTCTGCATGAGTTTCTCAAAGGAGGTCGCGACAATGTAAAATATTTTCTTGCTGAAAGAGACAGACAACCTATGGCCTCTTTCACGGGTTCTCACCATATAGAGATGATATGGCCATATATCAACTCTGATAATGCTGGGCTTTCCGTAACCAGCGGTTCTGGCCGATGCAAAGATCCCAGTGATTTGCCATCTACGACGCTGCTTGGTCTTTCGTGAGACGAAACTGGCCTAATTTCTAGGTTTCCACGCCAGCTCGACCCATTTTCATTCCCTCTACCAGCTACATAAAGAAAAAGGGAAAAATTAGTTGAGGGTGTCCACAATCGTCTTAGTCGTTTTTTCAAACAGATTTTTTTTTTTGTTGGAGCTGACTAACACTGAAAATTCTACACAAATTCGTGCAAGTCAGCATTAGCGTAAAAGCTCCGAGGTTGCATACAAGTTTAGGCCCAGCTACTCGAGTTGTTTAAACCCTAATAATAACTGCCATACATTCTATTTCGCTTTTCCGCGGACGCTAGTAACGGCGCCCCAGATGAAGACCGTTTCTCCGGCGGACTGACATTTACAGCCCGCCTAAGCCTGTTTGCCGTGGTTTCCGGCGGCACTTGCTAAGCCTAAATGCAACCCAAGGTAAGTAAGCTTGACAAGCTGTAGCTTTCCCTGTGTAAGTCACATGCTAGCATCTTGTAGGACACTATCAAGAGAGCTTTTTTGAGGCATAGACCAGCAGCTGAAGAAAACGAATTCCGCCATAACTTCAACAGGGCAACAGCTACCAAAAAGAGACAAACAGAAAAAAAGATACTCGACGCTCATGCCACAACGCGGGCCTTGTGTATCCTGGAGAAATGACAGTTGGCCTGTCCTTTGGCAACAACAACGCGGAAGATTGCGCTGGGTGAATATCGACGAGATCAGGTGCACCAAGAAAAAAGACTTTCTGCTAATTTGTTGGGTTTAACTGCGCACCAAAAGAACTTCTATACTCACGGCTCTCCGGGATGGCATGAGAGATCTCTATTTTAGCTTCTTCTTGTGACTTTTACGAAGGTGGCAAGTAGGCTGATATCAATCGGACAATCTCGTTGCCCGTATATCGGTGCCTGTACCAGTAATACGCTTTGTGTATCGGCTAGGAAAAGGAACTTTGTTGACGACTAGTGTTATGCTGGAGCCAATCAATATATCAGTCAAGACACGACGGAAGATATCTACATTTACCGTTTGTGGTATGATTTTAGATAATGGATATGCAGTCCTGTAAGAATACGAAGACAAAGAGATCTTACTCACTATAACGGCTCTAGGTAGTGTTATCTAGTTCCAATCAACTCGACTAATAACTAACGGCCATATCGAGCTATCAGATATGGAGGGAAACGCTCGAGAAACGTATCCTATGGCTTGGGATACAGTTATAATAGCTCAAAGGACAGCCATGTCACTTGACTCAAGTAAAACACCGAGAGTAGAATACAAAACGGGACATAAAAAGTGCCGTAATTAAGCATATCCTTGTGGACGGGCCAGGTCCAGAGATCTAGAAAGGTCCTTTTGTCTTTTATCCGGCAGATATATTAGCCCGCAGAGAAAGAAAAGGAAGGAAAGAAACCGTTTTACACGGTCCGTGAGATAGTGATATATCGAATAGATCGATGGAGATTCTGGCGATTCAGTTGCTCAAAAAGAAGACCGACATAGATTACCAAGATAGAAAATTAAGGCTATCTGTATTCAAAGTCGTCATGGGACAAAGCCATTTAAGTGATTTGCTGTCAAAATGGCGTCAACCCCCGGTTTAATTATATCTGTATATTATACAAGTACAAATAACTACATGAACGACATCGAAACATGGAAGCCAAAGCTACACAGAATCAAGCAGGCGCATCGACAGATTGGGAAGCTACGAACAGCAACACTGGCTCAAAAAGTGCAAAGTGTAGTTGCTCCTTCCCTGCAGCCGTGACTCCACTTTGTGTGCTTTAATGCACTTCCATTGGCTAGAATAACCGTCTCTCCAAGCCTGGTCCAGGGATTAGAAAGCCATCAGAACAGAGCAATTACGAGCTTTGGCTGCCAGAAAGTAAGCAACCTCCAACTATCGTGCTGGTAGGCCAATCGCTTATCGCCAACAAACAAGTGCATGGCGGCCCTGATATTCTCGCACTGGTTGATTTTCTGTGCTTTTTTTTTTTTAATTCTTGCTTCTCTTCCCTTCTTTTTTTCCTGACAGCTTCGTCTGTTTCCCACTGAAGCACAGATCAGCCCACAACTTTTATTGTACATAGCTTTCCTTGCCTTCTCCGTTCCATCTGCGATCCGCGAGCAATCGTCATCGTCCTTGGCTATATCATAATACAAACAATAGATACCGTCCCTATCCGACCGTCGTATTTGATAGTCTGCCTAATATGACGCGATCGCTGTCATCCAAATCGTCCCGCAGCCCAATGTCTGTCACGGAGACCGATATTCTGCAGATTGACTTGCTTAGCATCACCGAAGATGCCAAGCTATCCGAGTCTCCGTCTCCAAGCCCGTCATTGGGTGCTTCATCTAGAGCAACTGCCAAAACTGCCCCTAACGTGCCATCAACAACGCTAGGCAGCTTCGATATCGAGGCGCCAGCCAATGAGAAGACCACCTACACCAAGTTTCCTGGTATGTGTACCTGAAATATCACGTGCGCGTTTGTCGGTGCTAACAGACGTCTCTTTCTTCCCTTATAGCTAAGGAACATGCGGAAAAGGTCGCACAGGAGATGTACAAGGCCCATCGAGTGACCAAAGGCCTCATCTTCCTTCCTGGCCAGCCCAAGACCAACTTTGAGGACTCGGACCAGAGTCCGCGTTTCCGCCAGCGCAGATAGTACGTGCCCGCTACCAAACCCCAACTCGGACAACCCGGACGCAGTATGTCCACGTGATTGCTAACTAGAGCTCACTTGCAGCTTTTTCTACCTAAGCGGCGCCAACTTCCCTGACTGCACCGTTACCTATGATATTGGACAGGAGCGTCTGATTCTATGGGTGCCGTATGTCGAGCCCCGCCAGGTTCTATGGTACGGCTCGACACCTAGCCCTGAAGCTTGCATGAGTCAATACGATGTCGATGAGGTGCGCTACATATCGCTGCTTCCAGAGTACCTGCATCGCCAGCTACAGTTTGGCCTCCATCTCTACCTCCTGCATAAGAGCCAGGTTCCAGCTTTCGATGCCCAGATTACACGCTCGCTCACTAGCCGCGTCAACACTACAATACTGCAGGAGTGCATGGATGAGGCGCGCGTCATCAAGACGCCATACGAGGTTGCCATGATTCGCCAGGCGTGTGCCGTCTCCTCGCTGGCGCATCGCCAGGTTGCCGAGCAGTTGCTTTCGCTACGCAACGAGCGCGAGGTCGAGGCTATCTTCCAGGCCTCATGCACTGCCAGCGGTGCTCGTGATCAGGCTTATCCAATCATAGCCGGCGCAGGTTTCAACGCCAGCACGCTACACTACGACGAAAACAACGCATCTCTAGAGGGCAAGCAACTGATGGTGCTCGATGCTGGATGCGAATGGAACTGCTACGCTAGTGATATTACACGCACATTGCCTATCCAGGGTCACTTTACGCCCGAGTCCCGCGACATCTACCTCGCCGTTGATAGAATGCAGCAAGAGTGCATTGACGCCGCTCAGCCCGGCGTGTACTTTTACGCTCTGCACAAGCACGCTTCGCGTATTGCTTTGGACGAGCTATACCATCTAGGCGTTCTGCATAACGGTTCACCCGAGGAGATTTGGAACGCTGGCACCGTGGCTGCCTTTTTCCCCCACGGACTCGGCCACCATGTCGGTCTAGATGTCCATGATGTATCGGGCCGCGAACGGCTGCTTATGCTTGGTGAAGATTCCGTCCGTATCCGCGGCGGGTTGGTCAATAAGCGTAGAATTGTGGCGCCCGATGCCCTGGCAGATGCTCTACGTGTAGACGCTTTGAGATCTAAGAAAACGTCGCCGCCATATGACGGGCGCCAGGTGCTCAAGCCAAATATGATTGTCACCATTGAGCCGGGCATCTACTTCTGCCGCGAGTATATCGAGGGCTATTTCCTCAAGGACCCAGTTCATTCTCGCTATCTGAACAAGGATGTCCTGAAGAAGTACTATCCCGTTGGTGGTTGTCGTCTAGAAGACGATATTCTGATTACTGCGAACGGTAATGAGAATCTGACATCAGCTCCCAAGGGACAAGACCTGTTGGATATCATCAACGGACGTAATTAATATGTGATACGAGCTTGGCAGCAGGATAGCCAGCTAAGAAGAGAGATATATTTAGGGTATTTTGTATTGTATCGGGCTTCATATCTGAACCGATAGTATCTATCAAGTTGCAACTTTTGGAGTTGGGGAGCTTTTGTTTTCTTTTATTTTCTTCTTTTTCACTTGTACCTTATCTCTTACGAATCTATATACCACTTATAAGCAGTCAGTTATGAACAATTTCAGGGGTCCTCAAGAGTCGAATACAAGAACAGGTTGATAAAATAAGATGAATATATATATTTTTTGTGGTAGCTGAGTTGCACCTTTTTTCGAAAAATTGGTTCTAGTTATATATTGTGATGTCTCTTTATATCACAATGAATAATATATGTTCTGTTTCACACACAATCCAAGCTTCTTTCTTTCCCTATTCGAAAAGCCCTGACTCACAGATACTTGACATGCTGCATCTTAGCTCTGCGCTTGTACACGAAGTATCCAATAGCCAACAAGATCTGGCCACCGACAACGATGTACACGAGTTTACCGTGGTTAGAATGCACCTTATCCAAGTTATTCTCTAGCGTATCCTTGTGCTGATCTAGCTGGGAGTTCATCTTGCGTTCCATACTGCGAATCATGTTTTGCACATCGGTGCGCGAGCGCTTGAGTTCATTATCGATGTTGTTGATCTTGTTGGTAAGTTCGCCGATAGCGCTGAAGCGCGACATGTCAGAGCGTAGATCGCTACGGAAACCCTCCATCATGCGCACGAAGTCGTTGTTTTGACGCTCTGTAGTTTCGCCGGCCTTGTTCATGATTTCGTAGATGGTCGAGATGTGGTGATCAATGGTCTGTAGACGGTCATGGAGATCGGCGAACTGCTTGATGGCGTCCACAATGCTGGCGGCATCGGCATCAGGAATGGAGTTCCAAATGTTGGAGCTTCCTTCCTGGCCCCTGACGATCTGCTCTTGCTGTTGCTGTTGTTGCTGTTGTTGCTGCTGCTGCTGCTGTTGTTGTTGATGTTGCTGCTGCTGTTGCTGCTGCTGTTGCTGCTGCTGCTGTTGCTGTTGCTGTTGCTCCTGAATGGGAGGCGGGCTGGCAGTATCAGACATCACAACTACCTTGAATAGCTCGATAGAGTCAGGGATATCAGCTGTGTTTGAACTAATACCAAGGCGGTAGCCAGGAGGAATCTGCAGTTTATCCGTCTCGAAACATAATCTGCCGTCAACCTCTACGCGGAAGTTGCTTTGCTCCTGGCGGATCTTAACTTGCGATGGCCGACCCAGGTTGCGGTATGGGTAACGGCAGTTTCCGAACGCTAGTGAATCCACGCTGTGTTCACGGCTAAAGTCCTTTGAACCATCGTTCAAGAATCCACGGATCATACCGAAGCCACCGGTGGAATCGATGACCAGCGATAGACCCTTCCAATTCTTTGAGGTGTAGATACTGTCTGACTTGATAATCTCGGGGCCATTCTCGACGAGCCAGATATTGAGGTTTCCACTGCCACGCTCAGGGCCATTTACGCGAAAGTCGATGTCGGCCGTGAAGGTCGGGTGCATTAGGTTCGTATCGGACCAGATCGAGGCGTGCTCATTTCCAGGTGCCGGGGGAGTCAACACAATGCGATTCGACAGAATTTCAGGCTCGTGAGGCTCGCCGCTAATAGTGAAGTATGGGAGACGGCCATGTTCGACGTTTATCCTAGTAATTGGGATCGGGATGTTAGCTGAGAATTCCTGATGACAAGCAAAGTTGTTGTATAAGTTTCCGGTAGAAGCCAAAGCCATTGATCCAACTTACCGTCCTGAATGTCCGAATGTATATTCCCGAAGGAGAATCTGGGCATCAGCGATCCCCGAAAGGATAGAGGCCGCTAGGGCAGCTGAGATTTGGAGGCGCATTTCGAGCTCGCGAACTGCTAGCTAGCTTATGAAGACGGGCAAAGTTGCAACAGAGAAAAGAGTATTGAGCAACTAGATGGTAGCTCAGGCACAGCAAAGCAGCAGATATAGAAAAAGAAATAGAGATGGAGAGAGAAAGAGAAAGATGACTACCGGCGCCAACTACTAGATATACACGAGGCAAAGGTGCAATGATAACGAAATCGTAAAGCGAGAAACGAGATATTCCTCGGTTGGTTTCTTTCTCCTTCAAGTCGCAGCAAGCAGGACAATGTCAGTGTCGACTTGGTTTTGTTTCTTCTTTTTTTTATTCTCTTTTGGCTAAAGCTTGTCAGGCCCGGCTATAGTCGATCGCTCAGACTTGGAAACTCCAGCAGTTAGAGACAGCTATAGCTCCGGTCCTGGCCAGTTATTCCTTCTCGAAACCAGCAAGCAAAGCCGTACGGGAACCAGCGCCCAGTGGGTTCGTATGAGTGTATGTGCGTATGTATGTGCGTGGGATTAAGGACACTTTTCAGGAAGCAGACAAGGGTTCTGAAGCGAGCTGGAGAGCTATCGATCGAATGGAGGGTTCTGTGCCGTTTCTTTTCTTTCGTACGTAGATGTAATGTAATGTAGTGTCTTGTTACAGAAGATACATACATAGATGGCTAGGTTTCTATGCCATGTGTTTCTCTACGATGGCGGCGTTGATAGTCTAGACAAGCTACGACTGGGTTTTGAAGCTAGCGGAAGCATAAACCCTAAAAGCAATGTCACGGCGATCTGAGCCAGAAGCACAGCGAAACAACCGAAACACAAGGCGATGTTTGTTGAGTTAGAAGATCAGAGAAGAGATAGCTAACTGTAGTCTTGTGATTTGCGATAAAAGTTTACAAAATGCCCAGACGGCAAAAAAAAAAGTTGGCTTTTGCCGCATTCAACTAGTAAGAATCGAAACCGCCTAGATTAGAGCTCCGTCATAGCTCTGAATGGTTGATGTATTTCTGCACCAAATTTGGCCGGCAAGATACACCATACCTGTTCCAATGTAACCCCAACCCTAGCATTCCAGGAGCCACTCACCCCAGCTCGAGATGCAGGCTTCATCGTTCTATAATTCTTGGTAGGGACCACCACCATGTTGTCTTCTTCTCGACAATGAACGGCGTCTTTTCTTTTCTTGTTATCGACTCCAGCCTCAATTGAACCCGGTGCTAGCAGGGCACATGCAATTGAGTTGCCTAACCTAACCTAACCTACCGTTCCCAATCTGCTTCATATCAAATACCACCATACGACCTCCCATCTGGCGATAGTGAACGGAGAATTAGATTCCAGGCTTTCCGACGATTCCTATCTCTTTTTTTTTCCTGGCGTGTACCTTCGCGACGCTTGTGACTGGACTCGATCGAATCAACTCGCAGCTCTTGCAAGTCAGAGTGCTTTCTACCGAGCTTCCATGTGCCAGAGGCGCATTAGACAAAACAACACAACTAGCCTATATAGACTATATTCTTCCGCCATCCAATATATCTATCTGCTTCTATAATATTGTCCGTTGCTGGTCCCGTGCACCAATATGGACGCCTATCCAACGGTAACGCAGTGTGCCATTGTGGCCGCCGCGTTCAAAATTCTGCTCTTCCCAGCCTAGTATGTTCGACCTGACTCGATATAAGATTTTTAAGCATCTTTATTCTAGAACTAACCACAAGATGCTCGTGCTACAGCAAATCAACCGACTTCGAAGTCCATAGAAATTGGCTGGCCATCACACATTCGCTGCCCGTATGGGAATGGTACTATGAAAAGACGTCGGAATGGACGCTCGACTACCCGCCGTTCTTCGCCTTGTTCGAATGGGCCATGTCCCAAGTAGCACACATTGTTGATCCCGCCATGACGATTGTCCAGAACATCGACTACGATAGTTGGCAAACCGTCTACTTCCAGCGATTCTCTGTCATCATTACTGAACTATTTCTCGTCTTCGCACTTCAAAAGTAAGTGACAACAGCGGATACATTGTACCTTAGACAAGCATACTAATCGCACAATACCTGCAGATATATCGAAAGTGCACCTATTACCCTGAAGCGTGCCTCGCAAGCTGCCGCGCTCTCGATTTTACTCTCTCCCGGCCTGCTGATCATCGACCATATTCACTTCCAGTACAATGGTGTCATGTACGGCATCCTCATCTATTCGCTGGTGCTTGCCCGTACAAACTCTGGCTTGCTATTCAGTGGTATCATATTTGCTACTCTACTGTGCATGAAGCATATTTATCTTTACCTGGCACCTGCGTACTTTGTGTACCTTCTTCGCGCATACTGTCTATCGCCTCGGAACATCTTCAGCATTCGTTTCAAGAACTGCATTGCGCTGGGTCTCAGTCTTGCTGTAGTATTCGGCGCCGCCTTTGGTCCCTTTGCCCTCAAAGGTCAGATTCCCCAGGTTCTAAGCCGCTTGTTTCCGTTCTCGCGCGGCCTTTGCCATGCGTACTGGGCTGCGAACGTGTGGGCTATCTACTCATTTGTCGACCGTATCCTGATCTATGCGGCACCCCGGTTGGGCCTGGCCGTCAAGGCGGAGGCTATCAACAGCGTGACTCGTGGCTTGGTTGGAGATACGGCTTTTGCTGTTCTTCCTGAGATCACGCCTCGCATCTGCTTCTTGCTCACACTCGTTTTCCAGGCGCTACCACTCGTGAAGCTTTTCCGCAAGCCTACCTGGGACAACTTTATCGGAGCCATCACCCTCTGTGGCTATGCGTCATTCCTCTTTGGATGGCACGTACATGAGAAGGCTATTCTGCTAGTCATCATTCCATTTAGCTTGATTGCGCTTAAGGACCGTCGCCACTTTGGTGCCTTCCGGCCGTTGGCTGTAGCCGGCCACGTTGCCCTATTCCCGCTCCTTTTTGGAGCTGCCGAGTTCTCTATCAAGACTGTCTATACCATCTTCTGGCTAATGGTGTTCCTTTTGGCGTTCGATGGCCTGGCCCCTGCCTCGAACAAGCCGAGGATCTTCCTGCTAGATCGCTTCAGCACCATATACATTGTAGTAAGTATTCCGCTGCTCGTCTACTGCTCAATCCATGGAGCGATATTTGGCAAGCGGTATGAATTCTTGCCGCTCATGTTCATTAGCAACTACTGTGCGATAGGCGTGGTGGGTAGTTGGATCGGATATATGGTGGTGTACTGGACTGCGTAAAATGGGGGTGTTTAGATATGTTTTCTATGTGTTTCTGTGATTGATAGATTGAATGATACCTTTTTTTTAACTATATACATACTTTTTTTCTATTCTTCTACTGCTTTGTGAGTAGCACTGACTTTATATCATTGTGTCTGTTTTCCTCACCGAGACAAGACCAAGTTCTGCCCCGCCTCACCGAGAAGCCCCACAATTTACATAAGCCATAGTCTCATGGTTTTACATACAAAACTAAGCAAGCAGGCCGATCGCATGATTTCTCGCAGCTTTTAGACCACCGCACAATTACTCCAATGGCACCTAAACTCGATCCCGCCGTGCGTCTTGCCGTTTCTGGCCTGCGCCGTGCCGGCTCTCGCCAACCTCTGGCCGCTTCATGGACGCGCCTACACAGCTCTCTCTGCAAGCCATCTTCATCGTCTTCCCCGACTCCCGGTACTGCCACTGCCGCCGTTGCTTCTGCCTCGACCTGTTCCACAATTAGGACCTGTATTCCTGCGAACCGCTCGATTTCTTCGTCTGCCAAGCATGGCCGCGAAATGCTAGCCGACATCCCGCCCGAGCATCTACCTAAACCGAAGATCGAGGCAGACGACCTGTTCCATTCGTTTTCGGACTCGCCAATCCCAGAGATCCGTCAACGCGCAGAGTTCATCAAGCACCGCGCGTACTGTCCAGAGCATAGCCATCAGCCAATGTGGGCGCCGACCATGGCGCCGCAGCCTGAGGAGGAAAAGAAGGAGCCGGGAACCGCGGACCCTGAACATCCCGGCTTTGAGTGTCCCGATTGTGGAATTCCGCTGTACTGTAACGAGCAGCATTGGATGGAGGACTATGAAAATCACATGAAGGTTTGCGATACCTTGCGGCAGATCAATGAAGATGCCCACGATCTACATTCGGGCCGCGCCTTCCCCGAGTTCGCTTACAGCGGAGTCCAGATCCGCGAGGCCATCGTCAACATGTCAGATTGGGATAACTACATGTACTCTAGAGATTTCGAGGCTGTTAACTCAGATCGTTCTATGCGCCACATCACTCGCCTGCTGACATATCCCGTCACTGTTGGCTCTGTGCTCCACGAGCTGAGCCCCTACACTCTAAACAAGAACTCACGCCTGACTACAGAGGGTCTCAAGAGCTTGAGTGGTGAGTAGACCTAATCTAGTACATCCAGCCGTGTCGATATACCATCTAACCCTGTTGTAAATAGCGTTGCGTTACTCGCTTCACCCTCCAAAGCGTGCCGGTGAAAAGGTCAAGGACTTGAAGCTAAACCCTCCCGCCATGCGTATTTTTGTTCTCGGTGCCCGTGCCGAATCATCGCTACCCCGCGAAGCTTGGACAGAGCTCTCGCATTTGTTCCCAGACACCCGTCTCCATGTAATCATGATCGGCCCCGAGTCAATGGCCAACCGTGACGACGAGTTCCCTCTTCCGCCACGCACTCCTGAAAACCCTTACGGTGCTGTAGTCGAAGACCGCATCTGGACTAACCTGAAAATCAGCACAATTGTTGACTACTACCACACCATTCACAAGACCGGCTACTTTAAGCCGTATGATCCATACTTTGACTGCTTCGTCCTATTCCACCCCGGTCTAGGATATCCTACCACAAGCCCTGAGTGGGCCGAGACGCTACCACAGCTGCTAGAAACAAAGCTCCCCATTATCTGCACCGGCTACACACAATATGACATGGAGCGTGATATTCAGTGGGTCAACAAGACAGCCAAGGGCGAGTTTGACATCCTGCTCAAGCCTGGAGAGAACAAGTTCCGTAGTTTAGGCTGGGAAATGAACGATCTAGATCCTAAAGACGTCCACTGCCGCAATTGGGGTGTTTGGGCTTTCCGTGGAAAGAGGTATATTACTGCGTTTATCTTATCTACTGTAATGACAAAGACTAACTTTTATCCCACAGATACGAGGCGACGACCAAGGAGGATGGCGCTGGCACTGGCACTATTGCCCTGTAAGATATATGCTATAGTATGGAACGATGAAATGTGTAGACGGAACGAACATTAAGCATAGAAATAATTGTATCATATTGTATTTAAGTCGAAATCATTTGTATGTAGCCAAGATTTGCGTCTGCTCGACTCTAAAATGACATTGATGTCGTTAACATATGAGGGTTAAATAACCCTAAATGTATAGTATGTAGAATCGTCATAGGGCAAGTGGTCTAGCGATCATCTAATAATTACCTGGTCTGTATTCAATGCACTCAATAAGTCTCATACTCAAGACCAACCTTTAGTTTTCTTTTTTCTATGACTGCCGTAGGCCTATGTGCCTTTATTAAGAGGCTAATTCCTAATTTCAATTATCTAATTCCAACCAGCTAAACAAAGTAGCTCACTCAGCCATTCTATATCATCATGGCCACGATAACGCCTCTCCGCAATCCACCCCCATCGGCGCGCACTAGAGCTTCTGGCACCCCAGTCTCCGGAATCTCTGCCCAAGCATCACCAGACCGGCGATCTATTACGACCTCCGGGCCAACACGGCGATCTACGCGCAGCTTCGACCCAACCGGTGAGCGTGCCACTGTGCAGCTGATACGGCGCATATTGTTGCCGCAAGATCATAGTGATCAGCTAACGGCAGCGGCATTGGAGGGACAACTACCGCCGTTAACGACGTCTAATGAGTTCGATCTACAGTTGTATGCGCTATTGTCGATTGTATTGAGGGACTTTGTGCAGTCCTGGTACTCCAAGATCACACCGGACGAGACGTTTGTTGAAGAGATTATCAATATCATCGCTCACATATCGACGGCTTTGGAGCAGCGGCTCCGCGCAGTTGATCTGGAGAGTCTTCTATTAGATGAGATTCCGGATCTACTTGAACGACACATAATTGGTAAGTTAGGTAGTTAACTAGCTAGATTCACATTGACTCAAGATATATATAGCTTGACGGAAGATATAATACGCTAGCTAACCACATGTTACAGCATTCCGCACATCCAAAAACCCTGTGACTAGATCACCTATCAAATCTAATCCTCGTGAGGTCTATCATGCGCTGTTTCCATCACCGCCCATGTCGCCCGTGCCAGATGCCACAAATCCGCAGTCAGTGACCGAGCAAGCGAAGAACGAAGCGGCCTATCGCAGGCTGCTCATGCATGGCATGTTGGCTACTCTTTTGCCTACAGAAGATCTACAGAATTCATGCCTCACATCACTAGTTGGCGAGATTCTCTCGGAGACCATCATTGGTAATCTAGTTGCCAACAAGGTTTCACAACCGTGGATGCTCTGGGAAATCTTAAATATTGTCTGTAATAAGATCACTGGCAATAAGCCTCCACCCAAGGAAAACGAGAAGGATAGGTGGAGACGACGCAAGTCATCAACTAGTGAGACGATACCAGAAAATGCACCACTGTCGCCATCCTCCCCCGCTCCTATTTCACCAAGACCGATGAAACCCAGCAAGTGGTCCTTTCAGGGCTTCATTATCATGTTTGTCCAATGGGGCATTCTGATTTACAGTGCTATCCGTCGCTTAGTGTATACAGTGATCAAAATCAGAGATCTTCCCAGCAGGACCGATCGTGTATCTCCCTTTGTGAAACGCTCTCAGGCGGGCAACTTCCCACCAAAAGTTCCCGTCATCATGTTTAAGCTATTCAGCGTTTCAGGCACATTGATAGAGCTAGAAGATCGTATGCCATGGTTGAGTGGCAACTTGGCAATGCTCCAATGGGGTCTTCTGAAAGGCCCGTGGCGCATTGGTGCCCTAGATGGTGTACTTGACCGGTACGTAGGCTGCATATCAAAGTATTAAAGTCAGTGTATTTTTGTTGGACTAACTTTTGTTTCTAGATACGTGTCAAACATAATCACATCCAAGCTGTCGGACGGAAGCAAAGTTCCGGATATTCTCAAGTCTATCCGA
This sequence comes from Davidsoniella eucalypti, assembly GCA_004009845.1. Lineage (NCBI taxonomy): Eukaryota > Fungi > Ascomycota > Sordariomycetes > Microascales > Ceratocystidaceae > Davidsoniella > Davidsoniella eucalypti. The sequence continues at coordinate 343,903 of RMBW01000072.1, read as the reverse complement.
GGGGCTGTCTTTCCTAATAACATGGCTGGAAAAGGCTCTCTATTCCCGCCAACAACACCGGCAGAGGAGCGAGCACTACGTCTACGCACGGCAGCAGCTCTAGCCTCGCTTATACCTAATTGGATGCTACGATCTTATTTCTGTGGCGGAGCATGGCGGCCTGCGCCTGATTTAGAGGTCAGTGAAGGTAACTGGAAGCTTGATCGCAGTCTGGACCAACGTGTGGTGGCCGAGATCGACGAGACCATTGTTGATATCTTCAGTGATGAGTATTGCAACAAACACCTGATGTACGGACTGGTCGAGCTCCTCCTAGTTCGACTCATACCAGAACTCACCGAAAAGGGAGTTGAAGATCTACTGGCATATCGGTTAGGACTATGATGCTGATGGGATGGGCTTGGACACATCCTATATCGAGGTACAGGGCTGTATACCTCTACTCTATTTCCGCCACCGAGACTCTAGCTCTCCAAGCAATTCGATCACTTTTGGCGGCGCATCATGGCTGATTGCATCCTTCTCACTAAGCTGTAATGGCCGAAGTACATAGCGAGACACAGCGTTCGGCGTGCGGTCTTCCGGACGCCCAATGCCAATCGCTATTTTAGCCCAAGAAACATTTGGCCAATCTTCCTTTTTCAGACTGCCATTAATGCTCCTCAAGCCGTTATGTCCTTTATGACTTGCTTTCCACTGCCGGATCTTAACGGTACCCAACTCGCTCTCCAGGTCGTCGTGTAGCACAACTAGACCAAAAGACCCTGGCTGACCACCGACAATCTCACGAAATGTTTTGGCTACCCAAGGGCCAGACACGTTCATCATAGTCGGGGATTGTACCAGCATGTACTTGTCCCCAAAGGAGACCTGGGACCGTTCTTTGCCAATTCTTTGGCTAGACCATGCCGGTTGGCCAGGTATAAGACGTTGGAGACTTTGGATGGCCATATGGCCGGCGGAATGGAATGTTTCTTGAAAGGGCTTGGGATTGCCCAGACTAACGATCAAAAATTTGATGGCCATATTGTGTAATAAAATTTATGATGGCTTGAAAGTGAGAAAAGAAAATTATAGTTCAAGAGGTTGATATAATGGAGTGAGAAAGGCTGTAGGACAAGTGAAGCTAGGATGGAAATTCAACCGCTATTGACAAAAAGAAGCTGCTCTTATACTTTTCAGTCACAAAGCCTAGCTCTATAAATCTCACAATCATCTTCAAGTCTACCAATGACTCAGGCAGGCGACACAGAAAACGCCTAATAGTACAATACGATCACGTGAAAAACTAGTTTGTTAGTGCAAAGCATGGATGTGGCGCACTGGAAAAATAATGCCAGTAAGCAAGACAAAATGTGGCGGTGCAAATGCGCTGACGTCGTTTCTTCATACTAGCTCCTGAACGGAAGGAAGGGATATGAACATGCATTTTTAGGCAGTTAGTAATGAAGCTGCCATTTGCGGCGAGCTGGACCTATATATGGTTATATGTAGTTATTTTGTAGAGGGGGGAGAAACCAAGTCTCAAAAGGCTACAGGCGGTCTCAGCGCTGTATGTGCCATCTAGCCACTGCGCAGCCGCTGTATCTTTACATAATTAACCAAGCGCCAAATCCGCTTCTAGCGCCCTGGCTACGTAAATGTTGCCGACAAGCCGCTTTCTATTCCACATACACATAACATAATTGTATCTGTTCATCAATCCAACTTCGCCAACATAGGCATTTCAGCCTTTCCTAATCTACTCATTTTCTCTTTCCCAAGAAACCTCGAGATCTCGTCCTCTTTCCAGTACTTATCTTAAATTCTTTCTTCTCCGATCCCCCTCGTCGAACAATCAACGTAGCAACGCACACTAAACAGACCGTCCGTCGACCGAACTACTCAAGACGGGCAACGAGCACTAGTTCGGACATATACATACTTGTCTCCGGCTTATCTCCTCCCTGTCGAGATCGATCCGCTTCACTCGACGTCTGCGTGTAGCTCACGATCGCTGCGCACACTAGAATAACTACCACAACTCAATTGATCGCAGAAAACAAGAGGGGGGAATCCTTGATCTATCATCATTGATACCATTCAAACGCCAATATGTCGTGGGCAGGTGCGGGACCTCTCCTCCCCCATTGCGCAAAGAATAGCGTTAGCTAAATCTTGCCAGTGGCCTTCCTTTTCGACTTTCTTGTGCTAACCTGATGGTCGTTTGTAGGCTTCAAGAAGAATGTGAACCGGGCTACTACCCAGGTGATGATGAAAACTGGTACGTTGTTGCGCATAGATGTCCGTATCTTGCTCCGCTCAAACTCATTTCTAACTTTGTCTCCTCAAATTTAGGCCATGTCGAGAAGACGAACGACCGCGATTATGAAGTCGAGGAAAGGTAGAGCAATGTTCCCTCTATATCCAGATATGCTTGTATATATAAGCTCTAAATCGGCTACTAATCTATACCAACAGACGCTTCCGTACTATGGAGACGGCAGCAACTCGCCTACAGAAGGAGGCCAAAGGATACCTTGATTCTTTGCGAGGTACGTCAGCCTATTCTTCTAGCCATTAAGGGATTATTTCACACATGTACAGGAATGCCAAGCTAACGACTTTTCCCATATTTTTCTTGGCTCAACTATAGCCATGACTGCATCCCAAATGCGCATTGCCGAGACTATAGATGCCTTCTACGGTGATGCTGGTGCAAAGGATGGTGTTAGCAGAAGCTATAAACAGGCAGTTGAGGACCTTGATGCTGAGACGATCAAGGCCCTTGACGGTCCCTACAGGTAGGGCGTTACAAGCATGTCTCCCTATATTGTTAACCATGTGACTAATGTATGATACAGAACAACGGTTCTTGAGCCTATTACGAGGTTTTGCACATACTTCCCAGACGTTAACGAATGTAAGATTCTCTCCCCTTTCACCCAAATCTTCCCTCTTCCACACGCATACTGACTAGCTCCTAGGTATCAAGAAGCGTGGTCACAAACTTCTAGACTACGATGCTCTCCGGGCAAAGGTGAAGAAGCTAGCAGATAAGCCCGACAAGGACGTCACTAAGTTACCCCGCGCTGAAAAGGAGATGGAGATGGCCAAGGCTACGTACGAGCAACTGAACGAACAACTCAGCACCGAACTACCACAACTCATCGACCTTCGCGTCCCCTACCTTGATCCCAGTTTCGAGGCCCTCGTCAAGATCCAATTGCGCTTCTGCGCCGAGGCATACTCACGCATGGCTCAGGTACAACAGTATCTCGAGCCAGAAACTCGAGACTTGTATGCAAACGGTCAGCTTGATGATCGTGTAGAACAAGTATTGCAAGAGATTCGCGAGCTTAGCATCAGTGGGACAGTTTAAGCCGTTCACTCTTCGTTTCCTGTCTGTTTTGTTCTTCCTCATCTTCCTTCTCCATCTATAAAGATGTGTTCGCGTATATGTTTCGGTTACGTATGGTTGTATATCTATGTGGGCGTTTCTTAACCCTACCTGCAATCTTGTCTTATCTTGCTTCTTAGGACATTATCATCTCATGTCTATGGAACGAATTTAGATGACATTCGGTATCAGTTTGCTATATACATGGCGTGTTTTTAGACTGGTAAGCAAAGGGGTAGTAGTTTGCTTGGCTAAAGATTACTACTGTTATGTTTCCAGCTATCAGGCATCGGGATTGGGCGTTTCTGGTGTTTCTTGTTCTTACTTGTTTCATGTCTCTTTTTATACTAGACGCTTCATTTTTTTTTCTAGTTCAGATAATAGATCTACGTATTATTTGATAACAATAGTATTTCCAGTATCTTTTTCTTGTTAGTCTTTGCACGGTTTCTTACTAGTTAACCAAAACGCTTACCTATATTCTTGTGATGGCATTTTAGGTATACTATATTGTATCATTGTGTACATAAAAGTCATATTACACAATTTTCACATTATTGAGTGACTCCGTGATATGGCATGGTTGATTCAAGATTATGCTTCTTGTTTCTATATAAAATGCCAACTTAAAACAAATCAGGGACTCGAACCCTTCATATAGACGCTAAATAAAAGATGTTGTGAAAGAATATACGTAACAATCATGCAAGTGTAGCAAGATATTTATGGAAGGCACAAGCCCGTTTAGGAAAACAGCTAGAAAATAGGTTTAGGTCTAGCATTAGATCAGCTCATTTTTACTGCTGTTGTCTTCCAAAGAGCGTTTTCATATCTACGCTAACACCGTACTGGCTTTGAGGGTTGTGTTGGTTGTACTGAGGTTGTGATTGCGGTTGCTGATGCTGTTGCTGATTCTGATGCTGATGCTGGTGCTGTTGGTATTGGTCATTATACGACTGGCCATATTGATAATCGGGTTGTTGTTGTTGTTGTTGCTGTTGTTGCTGTTGTTGTTGTTGGTGTAGTTGCTGTTGTTGTTGCTGTTGTTGCTGTTGCTGCATCTGTTGAAGCTGGTGTTGTTTTTGAAGTTGTTGTTGAATATATAGCTCAGCCTCAGACATCATATTGGTTGGGTTTATCTGTACGGCAGACCGCTTTGCTTCATGTACCAGATCGCGCACCCGTTCCATAGCGGCGATACGCTCTTGGTCTGAAGCAGCATGCATCCAGATGCCCGCAACGGTCTGGTCGCTAAGTTCGAGCATAAGGTACTCAGAAGACACCTCGAGGTTGTCGATGTCACGGAAGTTGTAGACACTGTTAGACATGCTCTTTCTGTTGAGGATGAAGATGGAACCCAGCGACGAGTTGGCATTGTGAGGCGACGGGCTTGGGTAGCAAACGAATAGCGGCCCGTCTATGGGGGCCTTGGCCCATTCTGAAGTTGTGGTGTTGAAAATGTAAACAACGGCGTTGGCATTGCTGTATGCGATGGAGGTTATTTCGGGCAGATATTGACGAATAACTTGTAGGTTTATTTCCGTGTTGGTACGTTGCGCAAGCTTGGGGTTGGGTGTGGTGTCGACGATAAAGGGAGCGTCGGATTCGTAGTCGGAAACCTTGCTGGCAGAGGGGTTTCGCTTGTGCTTCACAAGGCGACGAGCTGTTTGGTGATTCATTCTGTCGGCTCGATAAGGCGTCGCGTTGTCTGTATATTGGTGACTGGTGGATGATAGAAGTCTTCTAGGGATGCTGCAATCAAATGAGGCGATCGATGCCTAAGCTAGAGGGAATGTGCTTGCTATCTTAACGAATCCCGCCGAATGATTTTCGCAATGATTGGTGGTTGGCAGGTAGCCTTAGCTCAATGTATATCGATAATAAAAATGGCGACGAAACGGGCAAGTGTTTGATTCAAAGAGATAGCTATAAAACTTGGATTGGTCAAAAGTAAATAATTTAATTTTTGTAGGTTTGTTAGACGAAGAAACGAGCTTCGATAGACACAAGCTTTGAAACAAGATTAGGCTAGAAATAGCAGCCAAATCTGGAGGGGTAGCTATAGCCCTTGTGACACATTCCCCTCCCCATGATTATTGTGGTTTTGCCACCATTAGATGAAAGTTTTAACACAACATCTCCTTTTTTCTAACTGGACAGTTTCATGTATACAGATACATAATTCACTTACCCCAAGTCTCTCCACCATGGTAGTCAACTTCGCATCTTATCATTATAAACCTTTTAAGAATACTTTATCTTATACTTTAGATAGATGGATAGCAACAAGTATCAAGTTGCTAATATTGATTTAATTCAACTATCGGCTATCATCTTCACAGCATCAATTATTAATCTTTCTTAAGACCAGGTTTTGGTATGGGTTCCCACATCTAATTGTTGTGAAGTCTTAATATCAACTTGCATCTCTTGTTTAGATTTTGTGGTTTTAACTACTGACATTTGTGTCTTGCTTCAACCTTCTATCCTTGAATTTACATATCCCAATTGCTTGGGCCTCTGATTAGTAAATCTGCACTCTTGATCATTAGCTTGTGCTGCTGACTGTAAGCCCTGCTGTCTCGATATTAATTTTACGGTATCATTTCCTCTAATATCATTTATGTTATGGCTAGGCTCCTCTCATATTCTTATCTCTCTCAAAAATCATTATCTAAAACATTTAATGACCCAATATAACCATCCCCTAGTCTGTTCCTAATATGCCCTATCCAAAATATCGACAGGTAGAATTTTGATTGAATTTTGCTATTTTACCAATCCATCTAAATTTAAGAAATTCATTATTGCTATGTATGTTTCTCTTGCATCATCTTTCAGCCGAGATAGATAACCAACTATTATATATAGCAACTTCCGAACTCAGAGATGTCTGAGCCATCTGCTCCTGAGCCAAGCTCCTTTAGGCACAACCCCCCTTCTTCTACAAAGAGCATTGCTAGATCTTTCAAGCTTGTCAGACATTTGATGATATCTTAGTACTCACTGAATGGGACCTTAACCGGCTACAGCCTGGTTTCCAGAGCCATCTTACACAGAAAGTTAGTGAGCACTCACATGTCAGATACATTGAAGATTTTTGGCGTGTCTCTACTTCCTTCTCACTATTCGATTAAGTCTCCCACTATTCGATCCCAGTTGAGAGATAGCCTTGATATTCAGATATATCTATTCTTAAAACTGCCTGATACTTTCCAGTTCCTTGATTTCGTACCTCGCCAGCAGCAGCAAGTTTTTGATCTAGCTAAGACCTATCTTGGGTCGACAAACAGCACTACTCGTATTCGACTTCCCTTCGAGTTGGCATTTGATGGAGCAGAGGTGGACCCAAGAATTGGAGTCTCAAATAGTTTACGTCTGCTAAACTATATTGACAGCTGCTATGAAGCTTGGTTGAAAGGACAGTATATGCCATCCTATAATTCGGTTATTGGCCCTTCTGGAATAAGGAAGTCATTTACTGTGAAGCAGCTGGCTAAACGTCATGGAGTATTTGTCATCTACATCTCTCTTTCTCCAGCCAAAAACCTTGGATTTCAAGGCCGTTCTTTAGTTGCTGATATCTATACAGCAGACTATTCTTAACTATCAAGAGCAGGTCTAGAAAAAAGGTGGGAAAAACATCTTCAACGCTATCTTTCTATCGCAAGATATCTTTGGAGATTAGGTCCAGCTCTGATTTCTAGGATTTGCAGACTGGAAATGATAGTTTCCAGAGCTTTGTCTCCAAGCTGCTTGAGCTTGATGATCTCTTGTCTATGAAAAGAAGTTTGGACAGTGAGATAAAGTGTTGGGACAGAGATTCGCTGGAAGATCCTTTTTGGGGCGATAAACTGCAAAAAACTCATTGAGGAAAATAGTATTGTACTGCAAGAATCACAAAGAAAGGATAAAGTCAGATTTGTCTTTGCTTTTGATGAAGCACGAAACCTCTTAGTTGATCAAGGAAAGGAAGGCTCTGATAGTGCTATGCTATTTAGGTCACTACAATCAGCTTTACTTCGTGTTAAAGCCATCAATAAGAATCACAGTGTTTTTTCTCTTTTGGTGGATACTACCTCCAGAGTTTCAAACTTCTCTCCTCCCCGGTATCTGGATCCTAGCCAAAAGATGCCATACAACAACACGACCCCTACAGAGCTTTTTCCTCCCTTTTTGAGTTTTCTGCTCTGGATATCTTTGCACCACCCCTCAACTTGGCCCATCCCGCTATAGATTGGAGATCATTGTTCTCTTATGGCCGGCCAATGTTTGGTGCTTTCTGTCAGGAATTTGAATGTGGACCTGATGGGAATTTCACAATGTCAGATATATTCCAGCTAGCTTTCGAAAAGTTGGACCCAGATAGAAAAACTGGGTTATCAGCATTGAGTATGGCTCGCCCTTTTGAATAGAGCAAGCTTTGAGGTTTATTATCAACCTCATTGCCAGAAGCTAGTGTCTGGTTGGATGCATTGGATCTTCAATGTATCAGAGGACCGAGAGAACCTATCTATTGGACAGCCCCCAGAGCCAATTCTGACTATAGCAGCCTATGCTCATCTTTCTATTAATGGTAACCTTACCAAGGCACTAGTTGATTTCAGAAACAGCCTTAGATGGGGATTCGTCAATGTTAGTGATACTGGCGAATTCGTAGCAGGTTGGATTCTTTTACTTGCTTTTAACATTGGATATGGACCAAGAGACTATCTGCCAGTTCCATGCAAGCTCAGCTGCTATCTAGAGAGTCTCTTTGGCACAGCTACTCAACAGAGTATATTCTCTAGTATAAACACTTCGCTCAGTTCTGGGCAAGTTTTTTTCAATCGGGTGATTCATTTCATTCCTAAAACTATTGAAAAAAAAAAGCCCTTAAAGCCAACTCCTTGGGGTTTACTACATCTATACACTAGGTGTTGTACAATTATGCTTCCTGGGAGTGCCCCAGGAGTAGATATTCTAGTTCCAGTCTGGGTACCTGCTACACAGGGACGTCCTGCGTGTATGGAATGTATCCTCGTTCAAGTCAAGAATGGAGCCCATGATAGACTTACTGCTTCTCTCAGAGAGGATGCTAAGACTTCCATCTTAACTGCTATCAGAGATCTTGGTTTCGATCTTGACAAGACACCAGTTCTTGGACTAATGCTTTGTCTTCGTGGCTCATCGTCATCTTCCACAGTCAATGTATTTACAGCATCTATGAAGAAGTCTGCTATCCCAATAGCTTTAGTATTTGGTATGGCTAAAACTACTTATCCCTTTCTTGCGGGGGAGGATAAGAAAGATCTCCATGAGATACTTTGTGATCTTCTTGTCACTAAAACGGACTTGCATAAGATGAGTGACACTGAGTATAGCAAATCCGTTGTGCCAACAGTAGCAACTGAACCAGAACCAGAGGAACAAGCTAGTTAGATTGAACTTGATAATGAAATTAATAGTCTTTGCTATCTGCTACCCTTGAAATGTACTGAGTTGGAGGGCATGTATGTTGAACATTACTTCTTTCTCGATTAACATTTCTTCCCTTTATACATTCTATGTTTAGTTCTATTAGTTTTTACAGTGTTTTCTTGGCTCTCGATCTTGGAATCGGACAGCATCTTATTGTCTAGCGAAGAACTTTGAATTTCTATCCGGTAGCCAATCCGTAGTCGCATAATCTTAGTGACTCAAATCGGCCATAAATATAACTGATGCTTTGGTGATGGATGACAAGTTCCAATCAAGTCTACATGCAGATTGTCATCGGCTGATACTCTTGGTACAGATTAACACGTGGCCAGAGATAGGGGATGAGTTTTGCGGATTTAACCCTTATCTTATATGACATCTTCAAAAGAGACACTATATCTGTATTTTAAATCGTGTCGTACTTATCAGGAAAATATTTTGTACTTTTCTTGACTATAGCAAGCAAGACACGAAAAAAATTAGGTCATGGTTTGAATTTATTCTTTACCTACATCGCATTTTTAGCCTCACCAACATCATTACAAATATCAAAGTGTGTACATCTTAACAAATAAACTTCTCCAAAACCTCACCTATATCAATCATACATCTTTATCGTTCACATAACCCTCTCTTGCAAAATAGAAAACAAGCGCTTTATCTCTGCAAAAGGAACAGAAACGCATTAAATATCTGCTCAAAGACAACTCAACCCACCATCCACGGCATCCCACGGCTCGCGAACGCAAACCATCACGGGAACATCGACGAGGGAAGAACCCGGATCCTCTTCATCCGGCCAAACTGCCGCAGGTCCATCGTCTTCATCGTCCTACGTCTACGGCTGCCCCAGCGATTCTTCGTCTTCAGGGCTCAGCGCCACAGGAAGAGCGCTCCCCTTTTTAGATATAGCTACATCACACAATAGTCAATTTATTGCGGCAAACTTCTATTTTGCCATATTGAAACAACCAAGTTCACTTATACCCTTGAAATCAAATCTGATAATGAATCGCTTTCTGCTATTGAGCAATACGTTTTACCAGCCGCCTGCTTACAATCCGTAATGTTTGTGCCAATTTCGATGTCTCAATAGCTCTTAGGGTTGACATGGGCTAGCCCCACGTGCAGTGCTATGACGATGTAGAGGGAAGGAAGCTCAACGGATGTAATGCTTTGTTTTGCGAGGGTTGGAGCAGAGCAAACAAACCGGTCCACGAGTTTTTCTTTCCCGTTTTGATTTTGATAGACGAGCCATTTGTACATACCAGGCCGACATCGTATCTTTTTAGAATTTCACCATCCGTCATCGCTTTTCGCCTGCTAGCTCTATCAAAGAGCCATCTAGTCTATCAACATCAACATCATCCATTTCAAAGTCCGCCTATCTTTGCGATCGCTGGATCAAGGCTGCAAGCACCCTGTCGAATCTACAACTGAACTTTGCCGTTCTCGCCTGAAGACACGGCGCAGTCTCCAACAAAACAAATACCAATTCCTACTCAAAGACTTTTACTTACCGCCTTGTCGCTGTTGTTGCTGACAACATCACTCATTACCACTCACCTCACCAAAATAATACGGCATTGTTTAGCTACTTGGTGCTGTTTCCCCCCACCGAGTGCCGGCTGGCCATTGTTGGCGCAAGCGAACCGATCATTGCGCTTTTCGAACTATCGATTATTAATCCTTAGTCTTGCGTCTCAGGAGGTTGATCATCATCAAGCCCGGCATCGTATGTCCTGTATCAATAGCCGATTAGCAACACCACGCCCGTGTGATCACCATGTCACCACAGGACTCGACGACCCCACAAGATGCTGTTTCTATTGCTGGCAGCACGTCACCTGCCAATGCCGCCGCCGCTTCGGAGCATTCAGAGGTGGTGGAAATTCCCTATGGTCAAGTTTCTTTAGCGCGTGCCGTGTATGCTAGAAAATCAGAATACACTCGGCCACACCGAATCCGCATCAAGATCGGCACCTGGAACGTCGCCCAAAACCCGCCGTCAGCGCTTGATTTGCGTAAATGGTTCTTCCAGCCTGCCATTGACGGCCTGCTCGAACAACTACCCATGCCTAACCGGTCGAAGACGATGGACTCGACAGCATCAAACCCATTCAAACTCGAAGTCAGCTCAGATGCCCCACGGCAACCCTGCAAGAATCGCATTGGTCTCTACGTCATCGGCTTCCAAGAAGCAACCCCGCCAAATCTTGGCCAGCGAATGATCAACACCGATGCAGTCATTGAAGACTACTGGAGTGACGCAATTGCTGATGCAGTGCCGCCAGGCTACATAAGAGTGGTCCGCGAAATCATGACTGGCGTCTTGCTAGTGATATACGCTGCTTCAGAACTGGCGGAGACGATATCACATGTCAGCTGCGCTCAAATAGGCACAGGTCTTCTCGGTATGATGGGAAACAAAGGTGGCGTGTCTGCCCGATTGCTTCTAGGCGAAACCACACGACTAGTATTCACCAACTCTCACCTTGCCAGTGGAAGCGAAGCGCAGTTTTTAGAGCGCCGGTGCTGGGACACCAACCAGATCAAATCCCGGTCAGTTTTTGCGCCCATTGCTTTGCCTGGTGGTCCTGAGAGTAGCTCAGAGAAGTTGGGCGATGAAGATCTCGCGTTCTGGCTCGGTGACTTGAATTTCCGACTAGATGCGCCTGGAGATGACATCCGGGGTCTCTTTGCTTTGCACACACAAGGCATGTACGGCATACCAGAGCCATCTACGCCTGTCAGCCTCGCTAGTTCTAGCAGCATTATGGAGCCGACTGAGTCATATGATAGTGACACCGACACAGTCCTGAGCCCCCGATCAGCCAAATTCCCATTTTCCGCCAGCGGAGATGGAGACTCGGATCTGCCAGATCCTGATGACTTCGTCCCAGATGTCGACGACGACCCATTATCCCTACAAACAACGCTGAATTCCCTGCTCCCGCACGACCAGCTTCGAAAGGTCATACGTGAAAAGCGCGCGTTCTACGATGGTTGGCGTGAAGGAAATATTACCTTCATGCCTACTTACAAGTATGATATCGGATCACGGGACAGCTTTGATTCGAGCGAGAAACAACGGGCGCCCAGCTGGTGTGACCGTGTTTTGTACAGAACCCGACACGATCTGCAAAAGCATCTCAAAGCAGCCGAGGATGAAGAAAAGATGCACAAAAGGAACCAAAGTATGGATAGCATCGCCAAGGCTAATGCTGCCAGAGAAGAGGTGTTGTTTGAAAATAGTTACGATGACTCTAGCGACATACCACCACCTCCTCCCCCCAAAGACAACTCATTCTGGGACTATGATGAATATGATGAGGGGGAATTTGGCAATGGTATGACAGAGTCTCCCAAGGAGATCCAGGATCAGATCAAACTAGAACAATACCGGTCTGTTCAGAATATCACATCTTCCGATCACAAACCCGTTCTGGCTTTATTCACGGTCGATTATGATGCCGTAGTCCCTGATTTGCGCGCAATAGTGCAGGCAGAAGTAGCGCGGGAGTTTGATCGTGCAGAGAATGAGGGACGTCCTGACATCACGATAGTTGTAGAACACCAGCCAATAGCTCCAGAATCGCCAAGTTTCCAGGGCCCGAAAGATGCCATCAGCTTTGGCGACGTTGAAATATTCAAGCGCCTAACTAGAAACCTGACAGTAGCCAACACAGGGCAGGTGGCAGCGACCTTCACTTTCCTCGAGCGACCAGGCGGCCAGGACCAGGCGCAATGGCTCATGTCGTCATTTGTGGCACTAGAGCCAGGCATTAACAGCGAGCTGCCTGATCTCGGATCGACAGTTACACTAGAGCCGGGAGAGACTGTCGGCATTCAGCTTGACATGCTGGTCGATGATGTCAGTTTTGTGCGTGAGCTCAACGACGGAGCTGCCGAACTTGATGACGTATTGGTCCTTCGAGTACAGGACGGCCGTGATCATTTTATCCCAGTCCGCGGCACTTGGCTGCCAACAAGCATTGGCCGCTCTTTGAGTGAGCTTATTCGCATCCCCGACGGAGGAATCCGTGCATTCATGGCACAAGCTGGTCTGACCGGCTGTGTACCACAGAACTTTGATGTTCGCTGTTCGGCACCCAAAGAGCTGTTCAAGTTGGTTGAGTCGCTTCTGACTCTGACTGAGCGGGCCATTGCTGACGAGAGTATGCTTGAGGGTGCAGAAATAGCCCGCGACAAATTCGGCTGGCCGTTTGAAGAGAGCACCTGGAGCTTTGCCGATGCTAGCATTCGTTTGGTGCACAAGCAGGCAGTTGTCGAAGCTTTGGACCTGGACCAGTCTGTTCTCGACGCCCTACCACCAGAACTCCCGGCGCTGTCCAAGCTCGAGATTGTAGCTGAGATTCTATACCTACTTCTACGCACGCTACCTGACGGCATCATCACAGCAACACAATGGACTATGTTGGAAGAAGGACTGCCACAGTTAGCATCCATCAACGTCGCCTCGTCTCCATCTAAGCAAATCGAAGACGCTAGGACAGCGGTTCTCGATGTTCTATCTAGCAGCCATGGACATAGTATTTCTCTAGTGTTCCTAACATCGACGCTTAGTCGTGTATGTGCTGAACTATCGCCCGTGACTCGAGCAGACATAGAAGCCATGAATCAGATAACGTCGCAGGCCACGCTTTCGTTTGCACGCTTCCGACGCAGCGTTGTTGCGCCTAATGGCGGGTCTCCGGCTGCTGTGGTGCGACGACGTAATCGACAGCGCAAGGTTGCAGAGCTCTTTACGGAGGCGGTGTGTCGCATGCCGGCTGTGATAGGCAGTGAGCGTGAACGCAAAGCAGGCGTGGCGAGACAGACGGCGTTACTTGAACTGTTCATTCACCCACAGACCGACGATCAATAGGATGATAGCGGTGGTTGGTAGAAATCAGTTAGGAATCAGGATGTACTGGTAATGTACTAGCTACAGTGTATAGATATCAGCTTGGGACGGCCTCGCAATGTGAGCAGTAAGAAACAGGGATTACAGTGATTACAGGGATTTCTTAATATATCAAAATTAAACACAGTCAATCACAATAGCCGGATTCTCTTGTTCAATATGATTCAGACACTTTTTTTGAGCCAACCTTGGACTTCAATCACAAGATGACGATGAACTGCTTCTTACAGCATTTCTATACAGCATTCCTATCAGACATCTAATAAGTGGGGGTGGCAAGCATTACAGATCAGAATATATTTCCTTTTTTATTATATTTTTCTCCTTTCCTTTTTCAACATCTTTTTTTAGCAAAGATTGTGTTGTTGTGTGCATTAACAAACAGCAGGGTCTGTTATTTTTACATCAATTGAACACATGGAAAATCCCGTGGCTGCAAATGTCCTCGGGACTCTCGGTGCAGTATGAATCACATTGTCTTTCATAGTGAAGATCTAATGACTAACACTACACTTCACAGATCTGCTGGTCTATCCAGGTAAGAAAATGTGCTCTCCAAAATCACGATTTTCGTTTCTATCCTACATACCAGTACTTTAATACAGTACATACCATGTATATATATATATAACTATGATGTAGAAATTATGTTTCTTAGCTAACGCGGAAAATCCGGCACTACGCCGCACGCCATGACCACATAGTTGATCCCCCAGATCGTCATCAATTATAGACGCCACAATGCCACTGGCCTCCAGCCGGTCATGATGATGCTATGGGCATGGGCAGGTGTACCACTAGGCGTATACAATATCGTGGAGGGCTTCAACGTGGCGCTACAGATCCAGCCTCAGTTACTCACATTTCTGAGTCTAGTTACATGGATCCAATGTTTCTACTATCAAAAGGTAAAGCAAATAACAATTTCTTTATTTTTTTTAGGGGTGGAGAGACTTTGCTCTTTTCTCTTCTGTTTAATTGTTTGTGTCATATATCTCCCGTCAAGTCGGGAAGGTGTTTCCAATAAGAGAGGAAATGTATCGGTATATAGCGAAGGGACATATATATGCATGTTTGTTCACTTAACCATCTTGGTACTTTGACAGCGATTTCCCTTCGTATTTAGAAACATGCTTCTCACGCAGCCAGCTAATATCTTCTCTTGGGTAGAAATGGACCGTTGCACGTTCACTAGCCGTAGTCATACCCATCGCACTTCTCATGGGTGGAATTCAAGCTGCGCTCGTAATAGCCCTGCGTATCGGTAAGCAGCGCGGTGTCGAGTGGCCGATGAAGCTCATGGCAGTTATATCTGCCCTTTTACTCGCACTAGGCGTGCTCAGTCACTATCGCGATATCTGGAAACATCGGACGGTGCGTGGAATCTCCTTCCTCTTCGTCGCCATCGACGCTGCCGGCGATGTGTTTTCACTCGCTTCAGTGCTGTTCCAGCCTACCATCGACGTGCTCGGTATCGTCATCTATGCCACCGAGTTTGTGCTTTGGTGTGGCGTCTTTGCTTGTGGAGGGTGGTATAACCTGCGGCCGTGGATCAAAAAGAAGTTTCGGGAACGCAGAGATGCTACAGTGTGTGGTGAGGCTGTCGGCACTGCAAGTGGAATCACGCTTCACGATATTCCTTCGTCTCCTTCGGTCTTCGCTACAACCGGCGTGACAATGGAACTACGTGAGAGACGGAGTCTTCCACAAACCCTAATAATGGACTCGCATAACGCATATTGATAACCCTAACCGCCGACAACCTACTTACTCCAAATGAAATGGCCTTTTGAAACACACGACAAGAAAACAAGAAATAGTATTGAATCAGTGCAAGGCATGATGCCGAACAAACAAAACTGATACAAATGTCAAGAAAGTCAGACTGACATACCTGAGAAGTTGCATTTGCAGTTCTCTTGGCGGAACGCCAAGTTTACAAGCCACACAAAGGACAAAATATAAATGAGACTAAGCTCTTTGGAATGCCAACATTAACTAGTATTTGAGTCTAAATGAACATTCAAAGAGGGATTAGGCAGCAAGACATCTAGAGAGTTAGGCTTGAGTTTTTATTTCCCTTTAGTTGAAAGTTTGAATTAAGTTTTGTTTTTTTTGAGATCGAGAAAGTCAAAAAAGAGGAAATTGTCGAACAGGTATGAAGCAATTCGGAAAATAAAAATTAAGGCCTACTAATGATATGTAAGCTTTGACAAGAGCCGGAAGGCCGTCTTTCCAGCTGTTTCAGAGAAGGGATGAAGGACTTAAAACTGTATGTAAACTTGAAAAAAAAAAGATACTAAAGCCGTTTTCTTGATATTCTGCTTTCGGTACTCCAGGTTCAGCTTACAAAAAAAAACACACAGACCAGCTGGAAACACTTGAAAGGTAGCAGGTCAAGCAAAGAGAGAAAAGAAAAAGTAAAAGACAAAAAAGAAAAAGCGCGAGCTTCTTTATCAATCTGTGCGTCCCCCTTCATCCGTAGATAGATCAAGCTTTTCTGAATTGTAACAAGGCCTAAAGAATCTATAGGAACTTGGCTTCTGCAAAAAAGAAGCATTTATGTTGTCCTTTCGTGGCTTTGCTGCTTCGTTCTTACATGTGAAATTATTCTCCCATCCTTTTGTTATCTGCTGCGACAGATAAAAAATAAAATAAAGCCTTACCCCTTCTTTTCCGTTCTTGGCACTTGCTCTTGGTGTTTGCGCAAAGTAAGACAGATGAACTAAGTATAGAAGTCAAGATGATATGAAGCACGCATTATTTGCGTCGTATTCGCAGAAAGGGAGAAGGGAAAATATAAGAATTAAGGAAATATTAAAATAAAAAAGGTCTGAGCAACTCTAAAAAGAACGCTAAACCAAAACTCAGGGCAGCTTGCTCAGGTACGCTTTTTACCTTTGCAACACAGCGTGAAATCGGTTCCTGCATGAACACTGTGAAACCTGCAGAGCAAGTCGTCTCCCTTTTTCCCTTCTCTCTCTTTCTTTTGCTCTTCCATTCTCTGCGGACGGCACAATTACAATTGCTGTACCGTGGAAACTTGGACCCTCTTTTCCTTCTCCTGCGTTGCTTCTTGGTATTGTGCCTTTGACTGATAGATGACACTGAATGGGAAACCCAGAATCGTCGCGACTATGGTTGGGCCTGGCACAGCACTCATATATCATGTGTGATCTGTAGCATAAGTTCTCCCTATAGTTAGTAGTAAAAACAGAAGTGAGTTGCTTCCCCCCCCTCAAGGACAAAACACCTTGCAACGTCGCCTACCGAAGGCTTCTTCTATCCGGTGTTCTTCAGGTCCTTCTCTTTTCCGAATGTTCAAAGCTCCCTCCCAAGGCCTGGGTGCAGGTGAACTGGGATTCGACCAGGCTCCGGAATCGCCTAGCGTCAATCAGCATGTCAGGCCAGGGACCAACCAACAGAACACCCTGTACATTTTGGCATTGCGACCTTGGTGCAATAGAGGTTGCTGGAAGTAAGACTAGTTGTTAGCATGCATGTGAGTAAAGCCCGCGATGCAGGCCGTAAGATGTTGCAGAATGTACATGCAGCAGACAAGATGTTGTCTGTTTGTGTCTTGCCCAATAGGTAGCGATCATCTTTTTTTTTGGTCCCTGGATTCTGTTGATGTTGAGACACGGAATATTGCCCACGTTGTAGTTGGTTGAAATTCGTCCTACTACTAATGGAAGGCCTAGCCTGTTGTGCTATTGGCCTAGAACCCGATATTGTTATGCTTAGTGCGTAGGATCAATTGCCCTGATACCAACGCCGTCCTAAGTTAAACAAGAGAGAGAGACAGAAACAGAGACAGCGAACAAGTAAAGGCAAGAGGCCCTGACTGGCTGCCAGAAACAGAAGAACCCTGGTCTGGGAACCGTCTAAGATAGCTGAGCCGAGTCATAATGGATTCATGAATTCTCTCCAATCTCAGTCTTGTCTTGTTGCATTGATGGGCCAAGTTATCCAATCCCCATATAGTTACATATGATAAGTTATACTCTGTTCACTTGCCCATCCTCAGACTAGGTCCGTGAGTTCTGGGTAACGCCTGTCTACAAGGCCATCCGTACATAACATAGTATTCTTGTTGCTGATTACTGTGATGTGATCGATCGCTTTCTCACGGGGGGGGGGTCCCCTATCAAGCTGTATGCCTTATCGCCAGTCCAGGGAGAAAGAAGTAGCCCAGAGTACGAAATGTAGGCGATAGTATATGCATCATCTGGTGAAAGGTTAGCTAGTATCCACTGATATTTGGGCTTGCGTCAGTTCCAAAGGCTCAGAGCAAGAAGCACAGGCGACGCTATAGCAGTAGTTGTAGCTGTATGCTGATCATTATGCAGCATGTTAGCATAGCCCATAATTGACTTCGACAACCTACATAGCACTAGCTGTTGTCGTCGACTTGACCCCGGCACTTTGCTTGCTCCAGTCGTTGCAGTGGCTCAGAGGCCTCTCTTTTGGAAGAATGGACGGGCGTTCTCGATGCCTTCCATGTCACGTCAATAATGTATTGCATCGTGGTCAATATGGCAATGTTTGTTTAGACAGGTATGGACGCCCGCCTTCATGGCTGTGTTTATGTTTATGTTTTTCTTGTTCGAAGAGAGCACATCGTAGACCCAGACAGGTTATTGCCATGGACAGCAGAACAACAGGAGGCAGGCAGTTCCAAAGAACGAGCAAGGCAAGGCAGGCCAGCATAAAAACAAGACAGCATTAAAGCTGGCCAACAGCAACAAACTTGCAAAGAAAGGCAGATCACAAAAAGAGAGAAATCGAATAGCTCACTAAAACAACCAAAAAGCCAAAACAAGGACGCTGTTGCATTTTGCATTGTGGACGGCGCGTTCCTTCGTAAATCATAAGCATCACCTTTCTAACTCACTACCCAACTGGGTAATTGCGCTGTGACGGCCTTAATCTTCGCACCCTTCCCTTTCTCGATTTCTCTTTTGTTTTTTTGTTTTTTGTTCTACTTTTTCCTTTCCTGCTATTTTCCTTCCTTTTCTGCTTTGCACCACCAGCTTGCTTTGCTAACCTTGGACTGTGCTTCATATTCTCTTCTTGATTTTGTTAGTGCCGCCGCATCTAATACTTAGTTTTGGCTTATTAGCCTTCTTCCTCTTCTTTTCACTCCTTCATTCTACCGCTGTTAATTAATTGTGTGCCGATCTTTCCCTCTATCCAGCATTTGTCCTTTACATCACATTGTAAACCTAACCCACGAACGAACATATCTTCACGACTCCCGTGGCTAGACGCCGTAGTTTTTCTTTCTTATTTCCGCCTACGTCGACTTGCATACCGTCTATTTTGCTTCTTTTATCGTGACCTGCATATCATTTAGACCGTTCTGCAGCCACTTGCACGTCCTTTCTATACACCAGGCCTGCATTTGCGCTCTCAATTTCCACCGGATTAGTTCTTTGCTTTGTTTTGTCTAGTCGAGCATTGCTTTCTAGTGCCGCCTCAACGACTGCCACTTTGGCTTGACTTACACATACAGCTATAACTATATAAACTGTTCTGCAGCCATTGCTTTGGCTCCCTGCTGCCTATTCTGAACTGGCCCAAGATCCCACTTCATCTGGTCAAAAGAAGAAATAAACAGCTTTCGCCTGCGACTCCCTGAACCATCGTCTACTGCTTTTTCAGTTCGCCTCGTCCCACAAAAAAAGCACTACCGCCACTTCTAATTTACTACTGTCCCATCGTACCTCCTCGACAAGCGACCGAATGCTTCTGCAACACGCCGTACCACAGCCCTCGCTACCGACAGGTATGGCTACGTCAAAGAGCTCTTCGCGTGCCTCCGGCCCCTTTGACGATAGTGCCCTCTCCGACGTGAGCAATTTCGAGGACATTGGCTTGAACGATGCCTCCCTGACCCCCCCCATACCATACCACGGCCCTCACGAAGCCTCGTCTTCCGCCCGTTCTGTAGCCTCCTCTATTCACCAAGATGGTGCCTCGGTGGCTTCTGCTCCTGCTTCCACACCCGCCTCGACCCCTGGCTCCTCCTTAAAAAGTAGTGCCTCAAGCTCTCGCCAGTTGACTGCCCCAGGGCTCAACAAAGCCCGCAACTCTCAGCCACCTCCTGCAGGCAATGGCCGCCAACGACCTGAACTCCTGAGTTTGAGAACACACATCCGTCAGGCCAATAACGCAAACTTCCGCAACACCAACACTGGCTCATTGACTGGCTTGTCTAGTCCTGGCAGCGGCGGCCGTCGCCCAGCGAGCCCTGCTGGCATGCCACTCCCGGTCCGTACACACAGCCAGAGCCGTAGCCGCAGTCCGAGCATAAGAGACGACCCGGCCCTTATCATCAAGCCACGCCGCATGAGCTGGCAAGCAACCCACTCCCACAAATCATCTCTTGAGCTAGAGCGCGAGTGTGATGAGGACGACGGAAACGATATTCCCGAAGGTCTTATCTTAGACAATGTGCCTCTCTCTCCTCGCCCGCCAAACGAGAGAGCTGCCGGCAGCCGTAGATCGAGTCGTGGCCAAGCTTCACCATCACCTAGTAGATCCAAAACCTGCCCTGCTGGAAATGGAACACCGGCAATTGCCGTAGCCCACGGGAGCTTGAGATCACCTGGTTGGAAGTCTGATTCAGGCATCGAAGAAAATCATGCTACTACTTCTCCTACGCCCCTTAAAATGCGGGCACGGAGTTGGAATCTGGCCATGTCTGAACTGTCAACCGAGGCTCGTATGTTGACCGAAAAGCTAGAGGAACACCAAGATAGCACTCGTGCTGAACGTCCAGCTACTTGGGGCTCTTCACGGCAGTCTTTAGATACCATGGTGCAAGAGCGTAACCGCCAGAGAAGCCGTTCTCCATTGCCCGAACTTCCCCCATTGCGCAAGTCTGATTCCATGATCGACCCTCTCCCCGTCTCGAAGGAGAAGGAGGCCGTTCTCTCTCGTACACGCCCATCCTGGCTCCCGCCTAAGGATCCCGCCGAGGAGAGACGTCACCTCAAGGAGTACCAAAAGATGATGGTACAGAGCCTCGAAGCTGAGCGCAAGCGTGAAGCTGCTAAAACTGCCAACAAAGCCCGCCGTGACTCCAACGCCGAGAACATGCAGCGCATCTGGGAAGATGATATCATCCCGCGCTGGCCTGACGCTATCCGCGAACGCAAGACTCGCGAACTCTGGTGGCGTGGCGTTGCGCCTCGTAGCAGAGGAATTGTTTGGGCCCGCGCCATCGGTAACGAACTTGGTCTCACTAGCGGCTCGTTCGATGCTGCTCTAAAGAGAGTCCATGAGACTGAATCTAGAGTTGCAGACGGCAAGGGCGATTCCGAGGATGCCCGTCGAGTCGAGTGGTTCGCTGCCGCTCGTCGGGATGTCGAAGAGAAGACGTGGTTGGAGTTGAAGATCTTCCAGAAGGGTGGCCCTCTGCATGAGGGTCTAGTCAATGTTCTCTGTGCATATGCCATGTATCGTGGAGACATTGGCTACGTCTCTGGTTGCAACGTAAGTCTTTACCATATGCCAAATTGAACTACAATCACCACTAACATCATCGACAGACCATTGCTGCTTTGCTTCTATTGAACCTTCCCAGTGTAACTGACGCTTTCGTTGCCCTGGCCAATGTCCTCAACCGTTCGCTGCCTCTGTCATTCTTCATCTTTGATGAGGTTGCTAAGTCTTCCGCCTATAACCTTGTGCAGAAAACACTCAAGGAGACATCACGACCTCTTTACGACCACATACGATCTCTTTCCGATAAAAACGCCAACTCTCACACTGCTGACGGAATGGCCAAGCCATTTGGCCCTGATGCCTACCTAGGCAACATCCTAACCTCTCTGTTCACTAGCTGCCTTGCTATCGACGAGACTGCTCGTCTCTGGGATGTGTACGTTTTTGAGGGAGATTCGCTCCTAATTCGCACGGCCGTTGCACTTATGGTCCGTAGCGAGGGCGAGCTTTTGACTTGCCATACATTTGAAGCCATTATCGACACTATCGAGGGCCGTCATACGCCGCGTAAAATCGTAGCTGAAGAAGGCGCCGAGGACCATTGGATCAAGATTGTCCGCAGCATTGGCAAAAAGTAAGCACACTGAAACACATATATCCATGGTGCATATAGTTTCTCTTCTGGGCATGAGCTTGCAACATCTTTGCATTGGCACACTTTCAATGCCATCATCACTGCCATTGTCATGACCTTTATGTATATGGAACGGTACAATGCCCGCCATACCAAAAATAGCGCTGTCGTCTTCTCATGACATGTATCTTCTTTCTCCTTGTCTTTTAACTCACATTACATTGAACGCCTCTTCCTGATATCCATACGCATATTACAACGGCGTTTTTTTCTTCGTTTCTTTTACATCATTCTAGCTTGCACGCTACCATTGTTCTTCATATCTTCACTTCTCGACTCTCCTTAATAGGTCTCTCTGAACTATATCTGGGCCTTTATCATATTCTCCCCTTTCAAGGCTTTACAGATAATCAAGGCCGCATATTTTCTTCTCCCTTCTCTCATCAAAATACTGGGATAGCATTTAACCTCTTTCTACCTTCAACTATATTTATAATACCCGTAACTGTAATTTCATAGGTTATTCTGGCCCAGTATTTTTTATTGCTTTTTTACCATGTCAAACCGGAACACATATTTTTATTCTCTTATATCTACCTTATTTTTCATCACCGATGCTTATTCCGATTGGATGATTACAATGATTATATATCAAAAATTTCATACTTTTATAGACTACAAGACCCAATATCGTTTCCTTTTACTTGTTGCTGTGCTTCTATAACACAACTCACTTTGCTATATTCCTATGTTTGTTTTGGTTTTATTTTTTCTCTATATTGTTTCATTTTGTCGTACCATCATAAGTTTTTTGGGCTATCTACTGTTTGCTTTAACCGCATTTCTGGTTGATTGCATGTTATTTTTCTTTTTTCCTTCTCATGGAGTCATAAGTGTCTATATATTAGTTTCAACTATTGTCATTTACTTATAGTCATATGTAGTTAATACTATAAAGTCATATCAACTGTATATTGACAGAAAGTAGATCATATATTTGGAATTTCAAACATCATTATCAACTTTCAGCCTTCCTTTCAAATTGACTTCAATTCACAGAGTTATCGATAGCGAGTAGGGTTACAGTCGTGAAATTGTATAATTTATTAGATGTCCTTCGACAAATATGCCTTGTTTTTCTCTTATGATCTATAGATGGTTTGTGACGAGGAAAGGGGGAGGAGAGCGGATGGGGTTTAAATATTTAGGTTTCAATATGGAAGCTATCCCATAGTCTTTGAAGACATAAGAGATGAAAATCAGAAAAATAAAGTGAAGAGGTGTGTATCAAAGAGGAAGAGAGAAGGATAGATATAAGGTGAGAAATAAGAGATGGGTATAAATACATCGATGAGAGCGAGTTATTGTTTTGTCGTAGTCTTCCCTCATTTATTTTGTGAAGTATTTCCTTTTTGATATTCTTGTTTCCTTCTTTCCGATCATTCATGTCTTTGGGAAATAGAGAGATGAACACAAAGTGTCGAATAAGAAAAAAGGAAACGAAGGCAGAAAGATGGAGATAGGATAACACATGGGAGGGAAGAAGTATATGTAAAAGGAAGCGGGAGAAAAAGGCACAGTGTGAAGAAGAACAAGTAGAAAAAAAAGAGAGTAAAAGAAATCATGAAAAAAGTAGAGAGATAAAGAAGGAATGAACCGTCTAATGTCTCTCTCTCGCCCGCGGCGCCGCACGGATTATGTCGTCTACTCTCAGCAGAAGCTCGGCAGCCTCACTAGCCGACGATACAACAGCCTTCTTCAGCTTGTACGCTTCCATGACGCCCTTGTCACGCATATCAGCGATGCCACCGCCGGGAATCATGAGATCTAGACCGTAGGTGCTCATACCATCGTAGATAACCTTGCGTAGGCGAGAAACGAGATCACCCGAATCTAGACCGGCGTTGTCGGCTAGGATGGTGGGCAACTGGCGAAGAGCAATGGCGAAACTTTGTACGGCCATCTGGCGCTTGCCTTCAACGCGGGTAGCGGCACCTTCGACAGCCTTGGCCATCAGCATCTCGGCGCAACCACCACCTAGAGTAGTACGGGGCTCCTTGATAGTCTGCGAAAGCACAGCTAGGGCATCATGTAGAGAGCGCTCGGCCTCGTCCAGAAGCTGCTCAGTGGCACCACGTAGAACGACAGTGCAGGCCTGGCCAGCGCCAACGCCAGAGAACTTGATGAGGGTGTCCTCGCCAATCATGACCTCCTCGATAACATCGCAAGAACCTAGCTTGACTTGGTCGGGGTGGTCGAAGGTGGAGGTGATTTCACCACCGGTTACGAAAGCTAGACGCTCAATACCATCGAAATCGGCGTGCTCGATAGACATGATACCAGCATCGGTGAACAGCTGCTCGGGCCAGTTGTAGATCAGCTGACGGTTGATGAAGCAGTTGATACCGTGAGCCTTGATCTTCTCGACCTTGGCCTTCATCTTGTCCTTCTCGGCCTTCTCTAGCTCAGCTAGCTTGCCGGTCGAGCTCACCTTGACACGAGCACCGAAGATCTTGACCTTGTCAGTGTCCATGGAGGTGTTGGCAATAAGGATCTTGGCCTTCTCGAGGCGCTTGGGCTGGTTAACACCAATCTTCTTGTCTAGGATGAAACCCTCGTCTAGGTACGACTCGCACAGCTTTCCACCCGCCTTCTTGATGATCTGGATGTGGCTGAGGTCGGCAGTCTTGCCGAGTCTGAGAACGGCATTGACAGCAAGCTCAGCGAACTGGTCACGGTCCTGAGACAGAACCTTTGAGCTGAGGGTAGTGCGGGCGATGGCGAGAAGATCTTTGCGGAAGGCGTCGGGGTCGTTGCTGTGGTCGACGGCGGAGGCCTCAAGGGCGTCAAGAGCAGCGCGGGAAGCTATCCGGTAGCCTTCAATGATGGTCTGCGGGTGGATCTTCTTGTCGACAAGCTTCTCAGCCTCACGGAGCAGCTCTGCGGCGAGAACAGCGACGGAGGTGGTGCCGTCACCAACTTCGTCATCCTGGACCTTGGAAATGTTGACGAGGACCTTGGCTGCGGCGTTGTCGAGAGCAATGGCCTTGAGAATAGTGGCACCGTCGTTCGTTACCATGATCTCACCAGTCGACCTGCATTGCGACGTGTGATTAGCAATCGAATGGCTTGACGTGTTTTGGAGGGGT
Organism: Davidsoniella eucalypti; assembly: GCA_004009845.1. Lineage (NCBI taxonomy): Eukaryota > Fungi > Ascomycota > Sordariomycetes > Microascales > Ceratocystidaceae > Davidsoniella > Davidsoniella eucalypti. The sequence continues at coordinate 318,902 of RMBW01000072.1, read as the reverse complement.
CGCTTATCACGGGCTAGGGTGCAACTTACGCCGACTGTAGAATCTTGTCCATGCCTTTGGGGCCGAGGGTGCTCTTGACGAGATCACCGACGGCAATGGCGCCAACGAAGGCGGACAGACGGGCATTCTCGCCCTTTTCTTGGGTGGTTCCGTCCTCGAAGATCTGGGTAGGGCTGAATGAAGACTATTTGGACCAGCAACGCCGCGAGCGAGCATCGGGTTAGGAGGGGCGCATGCTAAAAGGGAATATGCTGCTTGCTGTTGCTTTGACTGCAGACTAGGAAGAGGGGAGACGACGTACCATGGCTGCAAATGGGTATCCAGCAAATTGGGCGGGAAGAGTGACTGGAAGAAGGGAGTCAGAGGGCAGCACGGCTGTGAAGAAGAGGCTCCAGTCGCGATGCTTTTGGTGGTGATCTGGCTTTAGAGTGAAGTACAACAAGGGCAGATGTAGTGCTTTTGCTTGTAGAGCCTAGCCGTTCTGGAAATTTTCTGCCTTGAGCTGCCGATTTGCCCCTCCATCCAGCTTCGCTGACCCCCTGGTTAGTGGCACTGTTTATACGTGCCGTAACAAACAAAACCCAGCTGCTCGGTGAGGATGCTGATTAGCCGTGAATCTCCCACTGCCCCAGCTGCCCGCGCGCCGATAGCACTGTGACGCTGCGCTTATCGCATACTGGATATGGCGGGGCACACGCTGCGCACTGTCTGTGCACCGTGCTCCGCACACACCCTCGAAAAAAAGAGTTCGCCAAATTTATCCCACAATTTTCTGGATCGTGAACAGTCTTTTGACGGTCCAATTTGCTGCTGTGTCTACACCCAAGAGACCCTAACCATCTCATCACCGGCCAATTTGTTCGGCATTCCTTCATCACTCGATCATCCCCCGATAACAGACGTCGGACGGTCGATTTTGTCTCTGGAAACCCCTATCAGAGCCATATAGCGAATTCTTTCAACAGCCCCTAGACGCAAAAAGTATCTTTCGTACCACCCCGCCTGCCCCGCGACGACCCTTCTATTCACATTTCATACAGCACAACCTACACCATGGCACCTTCATTCGACCATCTCCGCGACGCGGACCTTGACGAGGATGAGTGGGATGAGGATGAGATTGATCTGTCTGATCTGCGCGAAAAGTTCGAGGTCCAGCTAGAGTCTGGCTATGACACCTTTGTCGTCGTTGACGGCCTTCCCGAGGTCAACGAGGACCAGAAGCCCAAGCTGGTCCGTTTCCTGACCAAGAAGCTAGTCGCTGCCGGCACCATCCACGAAGATTCTTTCTACATGCCCATGGGCGAGAACGGCAAGTCGCTGAAGTGAGTCTTGTCCCTATAGCATATAAGCATGTCACGTCAATTCATCTTTGATATTGGAACCAAGATCCAGCCCACCTACCAATATATCAGCGCTCTGTTTCTAACGTGAATTCACCCAGGTTTGCCTTCGTCGAGTACAACACTCCCAATGAGGCTGCCAATGCTGTTCGCCAGCTGGACGGCATTGCTCTCGATAAGAAGCACACCTTGCGCGTGAACAAGATGTCCGATATCGATAGATATGGCCGCGAAGGCCGTATCTCCGAGACTTACGTCCCTCCTGTTATTGAGCCCTTCAAGCAGAAGGAGCACCTTCGTTCTTTCCTGTCCGACCCCAGCGGGCGTGGCCGCGATCAGTTCGTCATGCAACGTGGCGAGTCAGTCGGTGTCTTCTGGAATAGCGAGAAGGAGAACCCCGAGAACATTGTCGACCGGCAAAACTGGACCGACACCTTTGTTCAGTGGTCTCCTCTCGGTACTTACCTCACATCAGTCCATGCCCAGGGTGTGCAATTATGGGCTGGCGCTTCGTGGACTCGTCTGCGGAGATTTGCCCACCCCTTCTGCAACATGGTTCACTTCTCTTCCCAGGAGAAGTACATGACCACATGGTCTGCCCGTCCTATTAGCATCCCCGAGGAGGGTCACCCCGTCCTGTCTGTTGACTATGACGGAAAGAACTTTGTCATCTGGGATATCGACACCGGTGCTCCTCTGCGTGCGTTCGCCAACATTGAAGTCCCTGGCGAAGATGGCGCTGACAAGCGCCCCTTCGCTTCGTGGCCCGTTTTCAAGTGGTCGGCTGATGATAAGTACGTTGCCCGTATCAACCCTGGCCAGTCCATATCAGTGTTTGAGCTTCCTCGAATGAATATGCTTGACAAGTCCAGCATCAAGATTGAGGGTGTTGTTGACTTCGAATGGGCTCCTGCCACTCCTCAGCGTGATGGTGTGAAGAAGTACGAGCAGCTTCTATGCTACTGGACTCCCGAGCTGGGCAGCAACCCAGCCAAGGTTGGTCTGATGAGCATTCCCTCCAAGGAGATTGTTCGTACTCTTAACCTATTCAGTGTCACCGATGCTAAGCTGCACTGGCAATCAGACGCCAAGTACCTCTGCGTCAAGGTCGACCGTCACTCCAAGTCCAAGAAGTTCCAGGAGGCTACTCTGGAAATTTTCCGCATCCGTGAAAAGGGAGTGCCCGTTGAGGTCGTCAGCTCCATCAAAGATATCGTCCGCAATTTCTCGTGGGAGCCTAAGGGCGACCGCTTCGTCATAATCACCACTCCCGAGACTCCTGCCGGTGCTGCCGTGCCCGTGAAGCCCTCGGTTTCTTTCTACTGCCCCGAGAAGGCCAAGGGCCCCCACACTGGTAACTTCAAACTTCTGCGGACGTTGGAAAAGAAGAACGCCAACGCCATCTACTGGTCGCCCCGCGGTCGCTTTGTCTGCCTTGCTACCGTTCATAACCAGCAATCTTCGGATCTAGAGTTCTACGATGTCGACTTCGAGGGTGAGAAGCCCGAGTCTGACAAGGACCTCATGGCTAACCTGCAGCTCATGAACGTTGCTGACCACTACGGTGTCACTGACATCGAGTGGGATCCCTCTGGCCGTTACATGGCCACATGGTCTTCCTTCTGGAAGCACGCCGTAAGTGTTTTTACATGCCAATCAACTCCAGCTTCATACAGATAACTAACTGATTTTTCCCCATATAGATTGAGAACGGTTACCATATCTACGATTTCCGTGGTGAGCTTCTACGTGAGGAGCACGTTGACAAGTTCAAGGCCATGTCGTGGCGCCCTCGCCCTCCCACCCTCCTTACCAAGGAGGAGCAGAAGACTGTTCGCAAGAACCTGCGCGAGTACGCCCGACAGTTCGAGCGTGAGGATGCCGAGCGTGGTGCCTCAGCCGACCAGGCCGTCGTCGAGGACCGCCGCAACAAGCTCAACGAGTGGTACGACTTCTACCTGTCTATCCGCGACGAGGTACTGGAAGAGCGCGAAGCTCTGGGTCTGCCTCAGGACCCTGTGGCCGACCTGCTGGCTCGCAAGACGGCTACCCTTAACGTGCCGGATGCTGAACTGGCTACTGTCGAGGAAGTCATTGAGGATGTTTTGGAAGAGACGGAGGAGATTGTTGCTTAAATAAATATAGCAATAATACTCAGAAAGGAAAAAAAGGGTTAAAAAAAAGCATATGTTTCTTCTTCGCCATCATCACAGTTTCTATAGGTTAGGCTCGGTGGTATCAACAAAAAAGTGCTTGTACCTGTTTTCACACAATGGTTGGGTATCTGTCATGCTCCTTGTGCATTCTATTTTCCTGTTTTATTTTATTGGTTTGGATGGAGTAGATAGAACTGGGTTAAAACAAGGTCATTCTTTTTATATTTTTTCTTTACTTCGTACATCTTAATTCCAAAAGTAATACTTTCTCGAAACCAATACGAAATTGGGCTGAGCATAGACTCACCCCAACGTAGATATCTGTTTGTTGTTTCGTGTGTGACATTGAAGTAAAGCATGGAGCATACGTACAGACATGTAGTTATTCCGTGGTCAGCTTGGTAGTAAATGGATCTCCTTGGTCACGTACAGAGTCACCACTACCACTATTGCTCGTGAAGTTCCACATTTATCCTACAATATAAATATTTGTAATATGGGATGTTATCATGTGATAATTACAATAGTATATAACTTTATGGCAAGATGGAAAGAAGAACCACTTGATTGACTAGAGATGAACCATAGTAATCAATTGTGAGCTTTATGCGTCGTATAATCTTAGGGATTTAGGTAGACGTCGATATATAGTTAGGCCAACTCGATTTCTGTAACCTTTGTTCGTGTTTCATTTAGACATGCCCCAAGGCGTAAAAAAAGACACCCATAAACAACTACCGTTCATTTCCTGATTCGTTCAAATAACTGGTCTGGTTGTATATATTCTCGATATTGAACATAGATTGAAAGTTATACCGCGCTATATTTACGGATTGGTGCATTGATATTGTAGAATTAGAAAATTTCCATATAATCATCAACGATGCGGCAAAATTAATGGCTTAGACCTTAGATAAAACAAACATGATTTTTGCACTTTGTTGGGGAGGGAGTTTAGTTGTAAATGCACTTTATTATACGAACTCATGCGTATTAGGTTTCTTGACTTTAAACTTCAAGGCCAAAACGGCAAGATTTTTTTGTTGAGAGTCACTAAAATATGTCACCTAGTGAACTTATAGCTCGTGATAGTAAATAAAGCACAATATTGGTCAAGTGTCTGAACTGGCCAATACAAGATCTGTCTACCAAGATACAGTTAAGTTTTGTAGATATGTATATATGTAGTTACTCTCACACACTGCATGTATTCAACTATACAAAAGTAGCAAGTAAATGAGCACATGGATTCCATCGATAGATGTGTTTAGCTAAGGATTTACAGCTTTGATATTTCTTTACCTCTTCTGTCCTGTCCATATAGACAGTGCCGGTGGATGGCACATAGAATCAAGTGCTCGATATACAAATACATAGCACAATGCTGACAACCTCGGCTTGTACGATAGTGGTGCTGTCTCAACAAAGCTCAGGCGTGCCATACATTGGCGGTAAAACGAGATCGACGACATACAACAAAGTGTGCTTCGATAATTATGTTTAGGATAGGATAAGATACACGGATTTTTGCCCACCTCAGTAGCAATGCCATTTACTCTACAGGCATGTACATAGTACGCCATGGAATATCTCCCTCTATCACTTCTGTAGCAGCCTAATGTCGTATAGCATGATTAGTATTATCATCTTCTGCTGAACTAGAATAAAGGAGGATAGACAGTTGTCCTCCTGTAAGCCAGGGCTGGAGGCAGTGAGAGCAAACTCGGTAGGAAAACTATAGGCCAGCCAGTTCTGGACTGTCTTGGGCTGCAACGGCAGGTATCTTTTAGGCTAAGAGAAGCTGTTCTATATATGTTGGGGCTGCTTCACATACTTTTACAGATCCCGCATCATACACATGTGGTAATAAATGAGGGCTATCAACCTCAACTTAGTTGGGGAGCTTCAGCTCAGGAGCCGGCTTAAGGCTAGGCCGAAGATTAGTCCGAGTCCTGTGCCAGCACAAAGTGAAGGTGGGTCCCACTATTTCCCAACAAAGTTTGTGCCAAATAGCCAAAGATGATTAGGACAGAGAAAGCAGGGGTCCCTTCTTTTTCTGTCAGATTTGTTTTTCTTAAAAAATAAATTTAATGTCTTGAATTTTTCAGACGACTTCAAGTGGCAAGCAGCTATCTATTTGTACTAAAATAACAGGTAGTCATCCAGCAGACACTTATCAAGGCTCTAAAGCTAGCTTTGAAGGAGATCGCCGAGTCCTCAATATTGCCACCAACAAGGAGGAGGTTCTCCTAAGTCAAGCCAGCAACAATAATCTGCCAGTCTCACTACCACAACAGCGCAGATCTGGCCGGGAACCACCAAGTGCGACGCTACACTTTGTTGTGCATGCAATTAGAGTATAAGCAAAGAGTGAGCACTTATAAGTGATACTAAGTAGCAGTAGTAACAGCCTCTGCCAGGGGTTCGCGGCCTGCCACTTGCCCAAAGAAGGTCAAAACCCGGCTATCTTCTTAGTGGCCAACAATAGAAGGGTCCTAGAAGGAAAGAAGGAGAAAAAAACTGTGCAAACAAAAGAGGGCCAGACTAAGATGGCCCAACTAAATCGATTTGGATGGGGTTGTGGTTGGCTGAAAAACACCACCAAATGAGCCGCAAAAGGAGACAGGTAACCGGCATAACAACAACCTTCTTTCCTGTCGCCCTTTTTGGGGCTCTTTCATCAACTGAACCGCTCTTTACTTGTTAGTCTTACCAGATTTGCCATTCTCGGCCTCTCCTGGTCAGATTTAGAGCCAGAATCGCCAGATGATTTACAATGGCTATTCCTTCCCTCCGGCCAACGAATATATCTAGGAACTTCTCAAGGTCAACTGTGTCCGTGAGCGAGAACGTCCTCATCCTCTTCCTCATCCTCTTATGCCCTTGGCTTTTCTGGGGCTAACCTCAAATTTATCCATGTCGGGAAAGGATCCACGGCCTTTTGCGTTCTCCGCCAATGTTTCGATTAGGTATAACTGGAAACACCTAATGTGGCCGATACAGACTACATGCTATTGGCTGAGGTACTATTATATATGTAGCTTTCCAAACCCAGCAAAAGAACACTTGAAGAAAGAAAGAAAAAACAACTAGTTGCTCAACAAAGCAATAATCGTAGTGTCAGTCTCACTATCATTGATGACCTTATTCGAGAGAGTCCATACCCACTTTCGCCAGACAACGTAGTTTCCGGCCAGAACAGATCCAGTCGGGATGTAGCAACTACTTTCTAAGTAGCCGTCGTCAGTCCCGAGCATGAAGCAGCCCCCAGTAGAGCAATTGCAGCCAAACGAAAGATACAAAACGAACCCAAGCTAATCTACATATATATCTGTTCTTCTCTTGTTTTTTTCTGGTTCCTTTTTTTTCTTTCCGCCCCAGCCCCTCCCTCGCTTGCTCCTCCGCAAGCTTGTTGTGCCCCCAGCAAATAGCAAATACCCAAATACCCAAATATATCTTGGCTGCTTGTTGTGCGTTGTGCTTGCCAGTCAAACTCATCTTGCTTCCTCTTCTTTTTTTTTCTTCTTTTTTTCTTCCTGTTCTTTTTCTTTCTTCTCCTTCAAAAGTGTGTGGAAGCTGGTCTCCATTGAAGCATTCATCTATCTCTCTTTCCATCAACCCATATCTCGTCTCACAATGGCTTCTACTGCCGTGAGCTCTGGCAAACCGGCCACGCGCCGTAACGCTACCGGCACCTCATCGCCATCTACTGCTGGCGGCTCGCCCTGCGATAGCCCGCGTGCTTCTGCCTCTTCGACTTCACTGTCGTCCATGGCCTCAGATGACGAGGTCGACGCTCGGCTCAAGAACACGTCAACAAAGGACAACGGCGCCCCGTATGGCAAGCTGGTCGATGCCTACGGAAACCCCTTTACGCCTCCGGACTACACTATCAAGGACATCTACAACGCTATCCCCAAGCATTGCTTCCAGCGCTCTGCTTTCCACGGCTACCTGTACATTGCCCGTGACTCGATCGCCCTGGCTGCCATGTTCTACGCCAGTTACAACTACATCACCCCCGAGTATGTGCCCAACTACTACGCTCGTGCAGCTCTATGGGCTTTCTACACTGTCTTCCAGGGCCTGTTCGCCACCGGTCTTTGGGTCATCGCCCACGAGTGCGGCCATCAAGCCTTCTCCGAGTCTCGCTTTGTCAACGATTTCACCGGCTGGGTTCTGCACTCAGCTCTGCTGGTTCCTTACTTCAGCTGGAAGCTGTCTCACGGCAAGCATCACAAGGCTACTGGCCACATGGATCGTGACATGGTCTTCGTTCCCCGTACCCGCGAGGAGCACGCCTCTAAGGTCGGTAAGCTCGTTGAGGAGATCAGCGAGCTTGGTGAGGAGACACCCATCGTAACTCTTCTAAACCTAGTCAGCCAGCAGCTAATTGGCTGGCCTTACTACCTGCTTGCCAACGTCACTGGTCACAACAACCATGAGCGCCAGCGTGAGGGCCGTGGCAAGGGCAAGTCGAACGGTCTGGGTGGTGGTGTCAACCACTTCGATCCCCGCAGTCCTCTATATGAGCACCGTGACAGCACCCAGATTCTTCTCAGTGATCTTGGTCTCATTCTGGCTATCTCTGGTCTGACTTACCTCGTCAAGAACTTTGGCTGGAACAACATGCTAGTCTGGTACTTCATTCCTTACCTATGGGTTAACCACTGGCTCGGTAAGTCTCTTCATCTTAAGTCTCAAAAAAAAAACTACAACTAACCATCCTAATTACAGTTGCCATTACCTACCTCCAGCACACCGATCCTTCGCTGCCTCATTACACTGCCGAGTCTTGGGATTTCGTTCGTGGTGCTGCCGCCACTATCGATCGTGAGTTCGGCTTTGTTGGTCGTCACATCCTGCACCGCATCATCGAGACCCACGTCCTACACCACTACGTCAGCACCATCCCCTTCTACAAGGCCGAGGAGGCGTCTGAGGCCATCAAGAAGGTCATGGGCAACCACTACCGTGCTGATGTCCGCGGTGGCTCTCTCGGTTTCTTCCGTGCTATGTGGCAGTCTACCCGCTGGTGCCAGTGGGTCGAGCCCAGCCGTGAGGCCGAGGGTCTTGGAAACACTGTCCTGTTTTTCCGTAACCACAACAACCTTGGTCCCAAGCCTCTCAACGGCGACGAGCTCAAGAGCAAAGTTCAGGTTAAGGCTTAAATGACTCTAGCTACAGTATAAACTACCAGGTTCTCCGCGTCTATGTTTTGTTGATCTAAAGTATCTTCAAGCTATGTATGCGGTAGAAAAGCATAATGTGTACTTTTGACTTGAATTACTCACTAAAGTTCACTAGTGCTACTGATGATTTGATTTTTTCCAGAGAATTAAAATATATGATTTGATGTTTACTTTACAACCAAAACCATATTCCTATTTCCACCTAGTATAAGCACGTGATACCCTGCTCTTGACTCATTGCCCAACTGATAGAGTATGATTCTCCCACATGTTACTAGGTTGTGTCGTACAAGCAAAAAAGTTAGTCTGTCAAATCCAAATATTGTCACTGGGGTTCGTAGAAAAAATCGAATAACCTGGGGTCGTAAGATCATGATAATAAGACTCTTGATGATCAACGTCGTATTAATGTATTCCGGGTTAATATAGAGTTTCATTCGTTTAGCTATGTTTACATAGTTAACCAATATAGCAAGTGAATTTATGATGGAAATATTTCCTCTATCAATCAGGGCGGTCGTTCTCAACTTTCCCCCTACATTCTTGGTTAACAAAATACGGCTACGCTAATATCGCATTCGTGGTGGAGACTGAAAAGTTCATAGATAAAACTAAACCAATATCTTAAGGAAATAAGATAGTCTATCTTTACTTATCTGACATGACTGATTAGCCGGATAAGCTAGAAAAATATCACAGATATAGAAGACCGTCGGAGTAATTATATAATGGGATTCAAGCCGGGAACTAGTCGGGTATATATCACCTTGCAAAAAAAAAATAGAAGAAGAGAAAACAAGGAAAGCATTGTTTCATTGAATTTCGTTAGTAGATACTCTGCAAACAGCATATCCGTTTTTGCCACTAATAAGCAAGAGTCTTTTATATTCCAGAGCATAGTTAGTTGATACAGCAAAAACTAGAAAATAAAACCATGATTATTTCAAAGCCCATTAAATTTCTAACTCACTAGGAACTTTTTTTTACTTTTTGAGATCTTGAAATAACGAAACTTTCTTATTCTTCATATCATTGAAAACTTCACTTATTATCAACCATCATGTCGTACACGCCTCCTGCTACTGTCAAGGTTCTCCCACAGAACAACTATTTGCTGTCTCTCATGGCCGTTCTACGAGATGAGAAAACCGAGTCTAGACAATTTGCTGAGACGTTCAGCCGTATCTGCACCCAATTGATGGTCCTGGGTACGTGATAGATCTAGTACATCCTTAAGTCAAGAGACTCAAGTATGCACAAAATGATGAGAAGGGGTATATTTCGGTTGCGCTAACTTATATAATCGATGTCTATAGCGTTGGATCAAGTGCCTGTCGAAACAACCAGTGTTCGGAGTCCTACTGGTGTTGTTTACCAAAGTGTCAAACATACGCAACGTGTTTGCGGAGTCAGTATTCTCCGGGCTGGAGCCAGTATGGAACATAGCCTGCGGAAGGCTTACATGTAAGTGACCAACCCGTAATATACTCTATAGATTGATTGTCGTACCCTAATGATACATACATCATTCTAGGGGTCCGCTAAGCTTCGGAAAGATCTTGATTCAAAGAAATGAAGAAACTGCGTTACCTGTACACTTATATTCCAAACTGCCGCAAGATCTCGGATCACAGAGTAAGCCCGTCTTTTTTCCTTTCCCCTTTCTCCTCAGTCATTCAATAATCACTAATATCTCTCTAGCGGTCTTGATTCTCGAGCCAATGTTGGCGACTGGTGGCTCGGCAGCACAGGCTATCGAGATCTTGAAAGAGAGAGGCGCACGCGAGCAAGACATGGTTTTTGTCAACTGTATCGCCTCCGCGCAAGGCATAGATGTCATCACTAGCAAGTTTCCTCAGCTGACTATTGTCACCGCTGGTATTGATTTAGAACTTACAACGTCGAAGTAAGTTCTTAATACCTTGTATCTTTTTCTATTGCTCCTTCCTAAGGGGTGGAGTGTTTTTATAAATTTAGAACTAACATTTTCACTATTTAGACATATCTCACCTGGCTTAGGAGACTTTGGTGATCGATTCTATGGAACTGATTGAGATGGTGGAATGGTGAATAGTGAATATCATATTCTAACCCTATCTAACTAATATGCGTTCGTTAGGGTACGAGACTTTGAAAAGAACCCCCGAATTCAAAAAAAAAAAAAACACTACTGTAGTTTTCTCTTTTCGTTCTATTGAAACTTCATGACATTTGAATTATCGATATTCTCGAGTGATATGTTATAAGTGCCCTTTCCTCTTATTTGTTGCATTCGGATCACATCGAAGAATTTATGGTAGCAAGGTTGTTTTGCTATAGTTGTGGGGTTAAGCTCTAATAAAAAACCGCCTTGGCATATATTTTTTTCCTATTCTACAATATTTAAAGAGGGCCCAGAAAGGAGACCCCAAAAAACCAAATGAAATACATAATCATTAGTATCTAAGCTATTCCTTCCATTATCTAACTACAGACTCCCTACTTATATATATTTTGTTATTCAATAGCGTAACCCTAACTCAAGTATATTGATTCATCTTCCTATCTATTGAATAAGTCACCTCATAGAGCATCTTTCGTTTTCAAAGTTGGTCTTGACAATATTGCTTGGCTATCACTACACACCGCTGTATAAAGAGGCCCCTTTCTTAAAGAATGGAAGAGGAAGAATCGGCTCAGTCATTTCCACCACAGGGAAGCCCGATATCGTCCAGCGCGGTATCCGTGCGGACTACGTACGTAGCACGGACACCATCGGATGCCGGACATCCGCGCAAACGGAGTCGGTACGACGAACCGAACGGCGAAGTAAATACAGGCACACCGCGGAATCTAGTGTATGGAAGCGGGTATTCGGCGTCAGTATATGACCATACTGAGAGTCCACTAGCGAAAGGCGTCACACACAATTTTGTGCAGAATGGATTTATGTTGTCCAAGTCGAGATCATGGTATAAGGTGTATGATCCAGTAAGTCGTTATAGTTGAGTAGTATTCTATGAGATAGCGAAGGTAGCTGTATTATATGCGCTAATATCAGATCGGGTAGGCATCACAAGAATTTATCACAAGAGTGCCAGAATCTACATCGGAAGAGATCCGGTTCGCCGTGCGGAGCGCAGCTACGGCACAGACGTCATGGGCTATGCTAACGCCATCCAAACGCCGGGGCATGGTAATAGAGCTACTCAACATCCTGCGGCGTAACAGCCCGCGAATAGTGCGTCTTCTCCAGTGAAAGCCATTTTGTATCACTCTCAACTTTAAGCCAAGCTAACCAACAGGTGCCGCGTTGAAAACAGGTGCACACCCTTTCAGTCGAGGTGGGTAAGACTATCGCTGATGCACAGGCTGAGCTTGAGCGTGGGTTAGACGCTATTGAAACTGCGCTATCAGTAGCAAACGAGCTCGCAGGGCAGTATTTCCATACACCTCATGCTGAGACACACACCATCAACGAACCTCTTGGTGTGTGTTTGGCAGTGACACCCTTCAATTTCCCGTTTATGATCCCGCTATGGTCGATCCCATATGCCCTTCTGTCAGGCAACACCATGATTTTAAAACCCAGTGAGAAGGCCCCAAGTGTCTCCCATATCATTGCCGAGAGCATACAGCAGGCGCGGTTCCCACCGGGTGTCTTGACGATAGTCCACGGTACCGCAACTGCCGTGTATGCCCTCTTGGCAGAGCAAGATATCAAAGCTGTCAGCTTCGTCGGCTCGGATATCGCCGGTGAGCGTATCTACGAGCACGCCAAGGCCACGGGCAAACGCGTACAGGCGGAGTGTAGCGGCAAAAACCACGGCGTTGTGTTAGACGACGCCAACAAGGCTAAGACGCTGTATGCCATTGCCGGTAGTGCTTTTGGCGCTGCTGGCCAACGCTGTATGGCCCTCAGCGTAGCTGTGCTGGTAGGTCGGGCGGCAGCTGACACGTGGCTACCTGAACTCGTCGAGTTGTCACAGAAACTAGTTATTGGTTGTGGACTAGACCCGAGAGTTGAGGTTGGCCCGTTGATTGACCGGGCCTCTAAGCAACGCGTAGAGCATGTGATCGCCGACGCTGAACGAGAGGGCGCAACAGTCTTGCTAGATGGACGCAACTATCACGTACCAGAGTATCCGGCTGGTAATTTTTTGGGCCCAACAATCCTGGCCGATGTACAGCCCTACATGGCATGCTACCAGGAGGAGATTTTCGGACCTGTATTGGTTTGTATGACGGCCGATACGCTAGAAGAAGCTATCCAGCTTGTTAACAACAACCGATGTAAGTATCCCATGGTCTCAATACACTCGTCTTCATGCTGACTTCGTTGCTAGATGGAAATGGATGTACGTTGTTCACATCAAGTCCGCTTATGGCACAGAAATTCCAACAAAATGTCAACGTTGGCCAGATCGGTATCAACGTTCCAATTCTTGGTGAGTCTCTAGATCGCGATAAGCAAGGCTGACCCGCATAGACTTGATCTTGGCTAACCCTTGATTTCACCGCTTTCTAGCCCCTTCTGGCCCTATTTTACGCACTGGCAATAAGGACTCTTTTATGGGAGAAGTAAATGTTCATGGTAGGAGCTATTGGCAGTTCTTCACTCAGACCAAGACGGTAACTACCCGATGGTACTCGTAGCCTGACGGGACCATAATTGTACATACGCCACCAGTGTCACGATACTCGATACTCGATGCTTTTGTATTTTATAGTAGTAGTTTTACATTATGTACAAACATTACCTTCTAATTCTAGCTTCATATGCCATGTGTGTGTCTGTCCCTGTTTCCTTATTCTGTTGTGCCAAACAGGCGATCGCCGATATCGCCAACACCGGGTTGTACGTAGCCCTTGCTGTCTACTGAGCTATCGACATGGCCGACTACGAAACGTGTGTGCTCAGGCCACAGGCCCGCCGCGCTATCTAGGCCGGACTGGCCTGCGAGTAGACAGGCAAAGGTGATGGACTCGATACCCCAGTCCCTACGCAGAATTATGGTTAGCAACAATGTCTATAAGTAGCAGTGCCATTAGTTCAGATAGTTATGTACTCACTTCAATATGTTGATGGCCGCCTTCGCGGTACCACCTGTCGCCACAAGCGGGTCTAGGACATAGGCGTGCTTGATGTTGTCCGGCTTCTTGGGTAGCTTGTTGTAGTACTCGACCGGCTGCAGGCTTTGCTTCTCGCGGAATAGACCGAGATGGTAGACTACGGTGTCGGCATCTTCAGGTAAATGCGCTGTGAAGGCATCCATCATTGCTAGACCGGAGCGCAGAATCACCACAACGGCAATCTTTTCACCGGGCGCCGGAGCTACAACGGCCTCTTTGGATACTAGCGCAGTCATAGAAGACACGATCTTGCGCACAGCAATTGGCCGGATAGACCGGTCACGCAGTTGCTCTAGGAGAGTGGCATATTCGGGGTCGGTGACCAGGAATGAATTGGGGGCCATGATGATGAGAAGGCGAGGAGAAAATGAGTTGGAGTGACGTTGGTGTTGTAGAAAGAGAATGAACTGCAAATAAAGAAGAAAGAGGGTATCTCAAGAATAAAGTAGAAGAAAAGTAATGAAAAAAGCCAACGACGGAGGCAATAGAAGGAAGATCAACAACCTACTAACGTTATGTGCGATGAAAAGACGACGAACGTTGATATTCTAAACGCTGGGCTCTGGAGTGACCAGAACGGGAGCCTGTCCAACATATACTTTTTTGTTTTTGTTTTGTTACAGCATCTATCCAGTTCTTCTTGTTACGATTCCTTCTATATGTTTCCTCTATTATTCGTTGTTTTTTCTGTTCTAAAGGCATGCACGCCCCCGTATTTCTCTACAAGGAAACGATAGGCGGGTTTTTGTGGCTGGCTGGACACAGTTCTTTGTTGGGGGGTTATTCGAGCTTAGCAAACTACCCCTCATATCACGTATATCACGTGCTGCCATTATTGCCTGTACAAGTCGGTATAACGAACAGAGACGCAACATCGGCTTTCTAGTTATGGCAGTAATACTTACTTTCTTCTCCTCTTCTACCGTTTTCTCGTTAGCATTGATTTTGTTCGTCATGGACTAGAATTCAATCATGCCTAGTTGGGAGTCGACGGGCCCCTGAAGCTGGCAGGCTAAGAGGGCGTGGAACTGAGAGCACGGCAATACACATACCCGAGGGGGTGCATCATTCCTTTGGCCTGCTAGCTCTGTTCTTGTTGATAGCTTATCGAACTTCTTATCACGATGTGGACAGGGTTCCTCTATTAAGTTTTGTTATCGAGGATATGGACGGTATGTGTCGATAAAGCTATGTATCGATATCTATCCTACATCGTGGCTCTGAAACGATGTTTACTGTGTGAGATGTGGTATTAGGGCTAAAGAGAATGCCACAATCAGATAATGAAACTCTATTCCATAACCCAAGCTCGAGACTACAGATGTACATGTAGAATTTAGATTGGAAAAATCAAGTACCTTGTTCTTATCTGAGATAACCCAGGTAGATGGTTAACCCTAGTAGCTCTCCCACTAGTGAATACTACCAAAGAAGCTAGGGGCGTATGTTTTAGAGATTTGGATCCTTGGCCAAAGATTAATTATATCGTGGAGAGGCAACAAATGGAGTATAACATGTGACCCCTCCATGAATACAACGCCGCTTTAGGTCTTAGAAGACGAAAAAGAATGTCCCAAGTTATTTTTCCAAAACTCAAGCTACGTCTAATCTTTCTTGCCTTTTTATCTACATAGCGATATACTTGACTTTATTTATACCTTCACGATGGCAGACGGCGATACCATTAAATACCTCATCAGCCTCAAGGCGGTGCGAGAAAGATCGCAGGTTGTCTTTGAAGCCGCCAAGAACGGTAGTCTGAGCAACTTCGAGTATCACCCGGAAAAGTTGAGTGAGGCTGCTGATTTCGTAGTCGATGTGATTGAGGTAAGTTGCATATATATAACTCAAACAAATCATGTTCGCAAACTACTGGAGAGAAACTAACATCTTCCTGGCTGTCTGTGTAGCGTGACTTCGGCCCCGACAAGTACTCGACAATCCCACCCCATGGCCGCTGGCAACACTTCAACGTTGGTGGCATCGATCGTATCACGTCTCTTCTTGAGAAATGGGAAGCTGCTGGCTGTGACAAGACGGAGCTCACTCGCAGGCTAATTGACTTGTTTGTGGTTTCAGTTCTACTCGATGCTGGCGCCGGTGATGTGTGGACTTTCAAGGAGCCCGAGACGGGCAATGTGTATAACCGCAGCGAAGGCATTGCTGTTGCGTCTCTATACATGTTTCTAGATGGAGCCATTAGCAGTGATAAGTCTGCTACTGTTGATGGTAAGATCTTGTTTTTGTTTCGAGCGTAGAAGATTCCCCGACTAACTTTACTGTGTCAACTCAGCTAAGGGACTGACTAGCCTCACCGATGACGTCTTCAACAAGCACTTCCAGATCACAGCGGATAACCCCATGGTTGGGATCTCCTCGAGAGTCACGCTACTCAACAGCGTAGGAACTTCTATCCTCGCTAACCCTGTCATATTTGGCGCTTCTGCCCGCCCTGGCGGTATGGTCGACTACCTAATCAAGGCCTCGGGAGACTCCAAGACCCTGGACTACGAGCTGCTCTGGAGTACTCTCCAGACTCTTTTACTGCCTGCCTGGCCATCCAACCGTACACAGATCAACGGCTCTCCAATTGGCGATGCCTGGCCCCTTGCCGTGCTAGAGCGTAGCCTACCCGCCGGACCCGTCGGTTCCAACATCCAACCCTTCCACAAGCTGACGCAGTGGCTAGGATACTCGCTCACCGTGCCATTTGTGCGTGTCCTCGGCTTTGCCACTACCAACACCGAGCTTGGCACTGGCCTACCTGAGTATCGAAATGGCGGGCTGTTTGTCGACCTAGACGTTCTTACGCTCAAAGACGATGTCAAGAAGGCTGGCCTCGAAGCTAGCTCGACAAAGGGTCTGCCGCTGTATAACGCTACTGGCGATGTGATTGTCGAGTGGCGAGCGCTGACGTTGGCACTGTTAGACGAACTTTACAGCATTATCAAGGAGACATATAGCAAGAAGGGCGTCAATCTGAGCATGGCACAAATGCTGGAGGCCGGCACATGGAAGGGCGGCCGTGAACTGGCTGCCAAATTTCGGCCGACAACCAAGTGCAGCCCAATTTTAATTGACGGAGATGGCACCCTGTTCTAGACAGATTATTTGGAGATACCATTTTGATACTAGTTAGCTCGATAAATGATGTCATATTGAACTTTTTCCCTTCATAACCTTCATATCTTTCTTCATTCGTAGCCTGTAACCTGATAGCTGGACTTGAAATTCACCGGACTGTGATCATGTGACGTCGGGAGCTAGAGGGGTGCAGGCAAAGCACCCCTGGATACGTCTCCACAGGGTTGTGCAACCCTAGATAGCGATCCCTCCTTATCTTTGCACGCCCTGGCATGTTAGCCTACGCCCTTCTTCTTATCTCCATCAGCACGTGGTTCCTTGCATCCGCTTTAGAAGCCTTTTAAAAAAAATGTTGGAGATTCTGAATGGTTTTTTGTCCTTTCCCAGACGGTTTCCAACGGCCACCCGTGAGTCCCTAGTTCGCCCAAGACCAATTCACGGGCTCCGCCTCCAATTTAGTCAAGTGACCTTTGAGCTACCTTGGGCTTGGGGATCAACTGCCGTTTCTCCCCGCCTTTGTGGCCTTGCTACATGAATAGTCCATGGTTTAACAAGGCTTGCGAGTAGGAGTAGGATTGGGGGCGTATAATGGTGCGCTGGCGGGGATATTGTATCTGTACAAATACACATTGCATTCATTGCATTGCTAGAGTTAGCGAATCAGCATTGAGGGCGTGTGCATATGCTGCAGTATCACGGCGACTATCTTGTATCTGCGGATTGCTCACTGAGCAGAACATTAAAAAGAAACAGTATGTTAATGTGTCGAGCTTGTGGGTTATTATCTACATGATACTAGGTGATACCACTATCTAAATTGGAGTTCTTTTTATCTCAAGATACTCTTACGGCGATAGGCCAAATCGCAGTTCGAAGATGCCGTTATCGAGATCTTGATATCTAATGGTATCAGTCAGCCTTAGTATCTTGCTTGTCTTGGTATTTTGGTTGGAAAATCTAAAGCCGAATTTTGCTAGACTCCTCAGCCTGGTCCTTCCTTCCTAGTTAGTTGTCTCGCGCTTTGTATATCTCTTTCCCTCATCATTTTTTCCGGCGTAACCCTCACCATCTTTTTCTTTCGATCCCCTTCTACGTCTACGCCCTGCCTAGCTGTCTGACAACAAACAACATCTCCAGCTCAGCCAACCATCTTCCGCATCGTTGTTTTCTCGGCTATTACGTCTTCGATACACCACGCTTATAACATCCATCCAGCTCCGCCCTTTCTCCTGCCTTCCCTTCGTTCTGACCCCTCGTCCTTTGCTGACACATCATGAATACATCGTATTCTCTAGAGCCATCATCGTCTTTCTCTCCATTGTTGTCTACTGATTCTTCTAGTCTTACAACTGCACCATCTACTTCTGCCTCTTCCGTTCCACCCAATAAGAAAGCCCGTATCACACCATCTTCTGCTTCTACTGAGTCTTTAGAGCAATCTACCGACATGACTGCTGATACTACCAAGACTGATCAGCCTGTTGCTGATGAACAGGCTCCTGCTCCCCCTAAGCAACAGTACAACAGTCGTATTATCGTAGGTTCTTATTCTATACTCTGTCTTAGTGGAAATGTGCTAACCAAGTCCTTCCCCACAGCTCACTACTTACCCTGGCCAAAGTGTCGTCGATCCCGTGCCACTGAAATGGGGCTGCGCCGACCCTGCCGAGCGTGGCCCCGTTCTGGTTTCACGGTCCGGAAAGACTCTTCCTCGCCGTAATGCCATCGGTGCCCACGGCGGTAGCTACTCTGTGTACAACGCTCTAGCCATCGCTTCCGGTGACCTGCCGCCGGACTTCCGTCCGTCTTTCACCAACACGCAGCCTTCATTTGATTTCCCCTTCCAACCAGCCTGGGGCGATGCCACCAAGATCGTTTCCATGGATCCCTTTGGTCACGATGTCATTCGTAACTACAAGAACTACCTAGATGATGGTCTGGATGTGCGGCCAACCATTGCTGTGACTCGTGCCAGCATGCGTGTCGCAGAAATTGTAGACAGCATCAAAGCAGGCCGCCTAGAAGTTGATGGCACCATCGTGACTAATGCCGAGGGTGATGTTCGCGTCACCAAGGCTGCTGTCGAGCCAGTGTGGTACCTGCCCGGAATTGCCACGCGCTTTGGAATTGACGAGAGCACTCTACGTCGTGCCCTGTTTGAGCACATGGGTGGCTCGTACCCGGAGCTCGTCACACGACCGGATATCAAGGTCTTCCTACCTCCCATCGGTGGTCTGACTGTCTATATCTTCGGCCCTCCGGAGCGTATCAGCGACCCCAACTGTCGGTTAGCACTGCGTGTGCACGATGAGTGTAACGGATCTGATGTGTTCCAAAGTGACATTTGCACTTGCAGACCGTACCTTGCCTTTGGCATTGAGGAGGCTATCAAGGAGGCACAGAAGGGAGGCAGTGGTCTAGTCATCTACTTCCGCAAGGAGGGCAGAGCACTGGGTGAAGTCGTCAAGTACTTGGTATACAATGCCCGCAAGCGTGGTGGCGATACCGCTGACAAATATTTCCAGCGCACCGAGAACGTGGCAGGTGTCAGAGACATGCGGTTCCAAGCGCTGATGCCGGATATTCTCCACTGGCTAGGTATCACCAAGATTGACCGTATGCTGTCCATGTCTAACATGAAGCATGATGCTATTGTTGAGCAGGGTATTCCAATCTTGGAAAGAGTCCCAATCCCAGATGAGATGATTCCCAGTGACTCAAGAGTGGAGATTGATGCCAAGATTAACGCCGGTTATTTCACTACTGGCAAGGTGTATACTGAGGATGATCTGAAGCAAGTAAGTGGTCGTGGCTGGGCCAGCTGGGAGGATGTCACGCATTAAATGGGGGGTTTTTCTGCTTCTGTCCATCTGATACCCTATGTCGAATTCGATGCTCTGTAATGTAATACAATAATGACATTCAAAAAAATAACAATATGCAAACATTCAATTATAAACTATACTAAGTATTGAGAACCATCGTGTGAAATACAAGCTACATCTTCACTGCCGGAGCAGGAGCAAAGGTAGAATCAGCTCGTGTCTTCAAACTCCTCACTCTCGTAAAAGTTTGCTCTTCAACCCGACTACCAGCCTTACCTAAAAAGGAATTCTGGTGCTTGATGGGCAAATGAGCTCTCTGTACATAGCTATCGTAGTAGGGGCTCTGATATCCCAAGCCAATCATGATACGATGCTCATCAGAGGTGTTCGGCATGCCACGTGCGTAAATCACGAGTCATGATATCACCCCGCTGAATTTCTGGCTGAACGGGAGGTCTAATCTTCATTCTCTCCTCGAGAACACTCTGTGCGACAGTAGGAATTGGGTCACCAAGCTTCGACCCGTACAGACCAAGATCTGCAATATCAGTCGGCACGATTTGTTCGTGCCAGGTAGCAGTAGCAGCCGAGCCGAGCCAGAACTCAGTGGAGCCGTTAGTTGTGGAGAAATCAGTAAGGGGGGATGTTAGCTATGAAGTAGTAAGGGAACTCGGGGTGCCGAAAGGTGCAATCTTTATGTGCGGGCTGGCGCATGCCCGGTGTGTTTTTGATGGCCGTGTTTGCAGTGAGCCAGCTCCATATGAGACGCGGACCGAGATAGCTTTGTGTGTGTGGAAGATTGAGATTTATTTTCTGGAGATAAGGACAGAGAATATCGAGAGATGGACTCACGCATTGGCGACTTGAAGGAGAAATGGGTTGGAATGCACGTCTTCGTACAGGAGCTCCGGAGTCGTGACCGGTGGCTGTTGGAGGAAGTTCGCTTCGTGGGATATATTGTCAGCAAACACGCTTTAACATCCCCCAAATAGCTACATGAGAGTCAGGGTTTCTCTTCATCTTCTTCTTACACTTGACATTGTGGTTAACATTTTGCTTCGGGCCAGCAATTTTAGCATCGGCGTCAACAGTCATCTTCTTCTGATTCAAGGCGTCTACATGTTCGATATCGATAACATTCTTGAGAACCAACAGAACGTCCCGATGTAAGCCTGATAGTGCCTTTTGGAGGTTAGCTAGACTTAGGTTCACAGTAGCCTTTTCTTCTTTCGATAGAAAGATAGCTACCGGAGCATCGACTTTTGTAGCGCATGTTGATAAACAAGGTGAATATATAGTTGTTAGAGATACAGTGAGAATTAAATGTCTAGATATTGTTCTTTGCTGATACCTACTAATATTCTCTATAATATATTACACTGTCTATAAAACGCTACTGCAGTGATGGATATATCGAATCAATAGTCTGGTATTGATTGCTGCGTCTGGTTGAGCTGATACCAGACCGAGCTGATACTGGCCAGGCGTTATGGCAGTTCACTCTAGTTCTCTAATCACACCTTATCTCAAGTGTGGTAGATAATCAGATAGTCGAGATAGAGTGTGTGGGGTTATCATTGTGGAATACACTATGTAGGACTAGATAATTTCATCATTCAAGGGTTTACATGAGATGTTTCATCATAGATTTCCTTAAATGAAGCAAAAAAACAGGACGTTACTATAAACTGACTCGGTCTTACTGAATGGTGATATTTATGAACTGTTATTTTTTAGGGTCTGCTAATTTCCATTCAACCCTAGCTTCAAAATAGTGACCGTCTCGGGAATTCTTTTGACGTCAAAAATATCGCCCCCACTTAACAGTTAACATCTTACTCATTTCCGACACCCCGAAAATGAAGAAAAGATGAATATCCGTCATTTGCTAGCGTAGGCATCTTGTTTTCTTGATCGCGGGGTTCAAGAGATTAAGAACTATTCATTGAATTGCGCGCATTGCAATTGGTAGCGTTCAAGATGTCGCTATGTGCCAAGAATGGTGGATCGGAATACTCCAGATTCTGGAGAATATTTTTATACATGATATTATTCAATGATAGTTAGTGTTGAGTAAACAGCGCTGCATTTATATATATATAGATGATGATTTGATCGAATTTACTCTGGAGTATCTCGGCGCTCGGAATATGAAGCCTTGTCTGTCACTTAATATTGTCCATTTTCTTAAGAGCGCCACATAGTTTCTCACGTATCTTCATAAAATAGGGAAGCGCGAAAAAGATGAAAATAACAAAAAGCTTTGTTGTGGCGCTCCTACCCGACGGCAAAGAAAGCTCTTAACTCGTTTCTGAAATTCACTTATTTCGCACCTCGGCCGAAGTAAGCTCGGCGCAAGGCGTTAATAACTGCGGTATTTCGCTCCAAGGTTTGGTTTGCGCCTGCCAAATTCAGGTGGTACCCGCTTGTTTTCCTACAGTAGGTTTAGCGTCCTCCGCACTCAGAAATGCAGCGTTATAGCAACAAATAGAGCGCCCTGATTCGCTGGAAAGACTGCAAGCTTGGCTAGTAAGGCACTAACGTCATTGGCCTACTTTTTTTTTTTTTTTTTTTTTTTTTTTTTTTTTTGACTGCGGGATTTGACGAAAAAGACCGAGAACAAGAAAGGTTTTATTTTCTGTATTAGTTATGTAGTATACATATACACATATACAGTAAAGGCTATTTCATACGCCAACTTTCTTCCTAGCGTGGTTCTACTACAGTTCTTTCCGAAGGCCGTCTGAATGCAGGTTTGCGAACATTAACTAGTGGTGTATCATATAGAAGAAGAGGTGATAGTTCGGATAGTGGATCCCGCGCTGCTCAGTGCGTTAGGCCTGCTAAAGTCCTCAAAGTTCCCACTAAAGCTCAGCAACCAACTAAAGGCTTGGACATAGCATTCTATATTTTCTCGTCCCGTTGTTGGCCATCCACTTCAACTTCTTCTTCTTCTCCCACAACCGATTTGTCCTTTTACCTTTTGGCCCTCTCCACTCAACATCGGCATCTGCATTTCTAGGTCTTCTGTGATTTTTTTTCTTTCCGTTCCTGATCATTATAGTTGGCGTTCTCCTTTGCACGCCTTCCTTCTTCTTTCTCAGATACAATCATCGTCAACATGCTGTCCAGAGGATCCGCTAGAACCGCGCAGGTAAGCCGCATCTTCTTTTGTCTTGTTCTGACCACCAACACCCTCTCGTGATCTCTCGCAAGAACGAAAAACGATATACAGACTGCCGGTGGGCTGTAACATCGGCCGCAACTCAATGTCTGCTGGACGCCCAACTCGAGAACCCGGTCATACACCACTTGATCACCGAAAACACCGTCACTAACATATCGTGTGTCTCCCGCTTATAGCTCCTGCGCGCTGCCGCTACCAAGCAGCAGACCCCCTTCGCTGCCGCCCGCTCATACGCTACCGTCCAGAGCGATATCTTCAAGCCCTCCAAGTTTGGTGGCAAGTACACCGTCACTCTGATTCCCGGTGATGGTGTCGGTGCTGAGGTTGCCGAGTCTGTCAAGACTCTTTTCAAGGCCGACAACGTTCCTATCGAGTGGGAGCAGGTCAACGTCACTGGCATCCAGGGCGCTTCCAGCACCGAGGAGGCTTTCCGCCAGTCGATTGCCTCTCTGAAGCGCAACAAGCTGGGCCTGAAGGGTATCCTCCACACCCCCGTCGAGCGCTCCGGCCACTCCTCGTTCAACGTCGCTCTGCGCCAGGAGCTGGACATCTACGCCTCTATCTCGCTGATCAAGAACATTCCCGGCTATCAGACCCGCCACAAGGACGTTGACCTGTGCATCATCCGTGAGAACACCGAGGGTGAGTACTCTGGCCTGGAGCACCAGAGCGTGCCCGGTGTCGTTGAGTCTCTCAAGATCATCACCCGCGTCAAGTCTGAGCGCATTGCCAAGTTTGCCTTCAGCTTCGCTCTAGCCAACGGCCGCAAGAAGGTCACCTGCATCCACAAGGCCAATATCATGAAGCTGGCTGATGGTCTGTTCCGCTCCACCTTCCACGAGACCGCTAAGCTGTACCCCGGCCTGGAGACCAACGACATGATTGTCGACAACGCCTCCATGCAGGCTGTCAGCAAGCCCCAGCAGTTCGATGTTGTCCTGACACCTAACCTGTACGGTGGTATTCTGTCCAACATTGGTGCTGCCCTGGTCGGTGGTCCTGGTATCGTTCCTGGTTGCAACATGGGCCGTGATGTCGCCATCTTCGAGCCCGGCTGCCGTCACGTCGGTCTGGATATCCAGGGCAAGGATCAGGCCAACCCCACTGCCATGATTCTGTCTGGCTGCATGATGCTGCGCCACCTGGGTCTGGACGACCACGCCAACCGCATCTCCAACGCCATCTACGCCGTCATCTCCGAGGGGTAAGTTCTAATTCTAATTCTAGTGTTATCTCGTGCTTTAGTCACTAACAACCCTATAGCAAGGTCCGCACCCGTGACATGGGCGGCGAGAACACCACTCACCAGTTCACCCGTGCCATCCTCGACAAGATGGAGGCTTCTCTGTAAAGCGCCAAAATAGTACTATTTGCCATACTTTTCTTTCTCTTTCCGATTTGCTACAGCTCAGCTACTAGTATTCCCCCTTCGATCCAGCCGGAAACCTGGGCTATGACTCCGAGATAAACCGTTCTTTGTTACTCTTTATTTTCCACATATTTCACTTTTTTTTGTTTCTTCATCTTGTTTGATACTTTTCCTTCTTGGTTACCCTTTTCTTCTTTTTGTCACTCCGCATGTAGTATGTATTAGTACTTCTTTTTGTTTAACTTTTGTCACTCAACCATGTTCTTTGCATTTTGAAGCTTTTTTTTCTGTCAAGGCGCAATTCAAAAAGCAAACATAGCAATGGAATTAGTTCATATGCCAAACTTCATTTTTGGGATTTATTCTTGTTTTTTTTTCTGTAACAAAATATAAGATGGGAAAGTGTAATTTGAATTCAATGACTTGATCTTTTCTTGAAAAAATGTCTTTGTGATATAATCTATTAGCGTCGGTGGTCTAAGCCGAGATATTTGCTATTAGCTGTGTGTACTGTATGAAAATCTTGGCAATATGTTACAAGTTAATTCACGATCACGAAAAAGAATACCAAGATGAATATACCGAGAAAAAAAAAAGCTTCATAAAAGAGAATGTCGCTTTTTCTATTCTTTTACCGGTTTCATAGAAAGTAATATCCGGGTTCCTTTTTTTCATATTTAGTTGTTCAATGCTTGAAGATCAATCCCGAGCCGAGACCGACGAATCGGCAACTTGCTGATTATCCATTATTCAAGCCGAATTAAGATATGGAGAGGATAGAAAGGGAAAAAAACTAGGACATTTAATTGAAACTAATCAACTATAGGTGAAGATAAAAGTCCAAAAAAAGGGAATAAGAAATGCCTTTATTTACTTAGTTATGATCTAGTATAACTATATATGTATTAGTACATACATGTAGTTAAAATTGATCGTCAGCGTCCGTCATCTGTGAATAGAGCCTATCTTCACGCTCTTCATCAACGTCAGCCGTTTCCAGCATCGAGAGTGTGAAATAGTCAAAATCCATTTCAGCACTTTGTTTGTGATGACCATCATAGAGGAGATAGAAGACTAATCGGAATACAAGATATCAGGGAGAAAAGAAAGTACGTGTTTCCTAAACTTGAAAGACAATCTCGTCTTAAATAAAATGTCAAATTTAGCCAAGGCTCAAGTTCGCCAAGAACTACATAAAGCGGATGCCAAGACTTTTTATTCATTTAACCTACCAATTTTCATATGTAAGTGAAAAAAATCGGACAACAGAGACTTAGTGAAACATGAGATTTACCATGTACACTCTTTCATACGTTGATGTGTGATGTATAATGTGACCTTGGAATTTCCATGTTTTAGTCGTATATTCATTATCGACCGTCATGCAGATGGATCATTTGCCCATTAATCATTAACAGGATCATATCTAGGTAGTTTACGAGCCAATGCTGATGGCTGTATCGGCACTGGAAAGCGAGCCTCGGTCCTCGTCCTTCTTCTCCTTCAGATGACTATCTCCAATAAACCCGATAGCAGCAGCCGCTGCAAGTTCCTCGGATGAAGCAACCTTGTATTGACTCCAGGACCGGAAAGGCACATCATTTTCGAATAACTGGTCGACTTCCAGCTGCGTGCGACCTTCAATCTCCGGCACGCGCAAGAACGAATACACCAAGCACAGTACACCGAATCCGCCCCAGAACAAGCCTGACTTTGCACCCTAGTTCCACGAGTCGCTGGCAATTTGTAGGGGAGCCACCGATGATGTGAAGAGTGTAGTTGCGCAGTAACCTAGTCGCGCCAGCGCGACGGTCTTCGTTTTGAGCGGCGCCGAAGGGACTAGGGTCACGTATGAATACGTGAGTGGACCGACGCTGATGTTGTACATGAAGTTGTACAGAATAAGCAGGATTGCAACGGCCCAAGAACCAACAGATGCCAGCTGTGTCTGGAAGATACCAACAACACCAATGGACGTCAGTAGAGTCACCATAGATATATGGCCTGTTAGATACAACGTCCGGCGCGGCATGATTGGCAGAAGACCGAATGCACAGAAGGTACCGGCCATGCCTAGAATATACATGACGAGTTGCATCGTGAAGGCAAGTTCGGTCTCTAGACCAGCTTGCTTCATGAAATAGGATGCCCATCCAATCAGAGTGCTACCGCACATATTTTGGATGATCCAAATCATGCTAGATAGCTCTGTGCGCACGAGGTTCCGGCCCTTGAAGCATTGCACAATGCTGCCAGACGATTCTGTTTCATCATGAACCTGCTGCCTCATCTGCTGCTTGAGTGTTTCGATAACGATATCGGGGTTTTCTACGCTGCGTGGAACTAGACGGATCTGCTGCCGACGTGCCTCTTCTTCGCGGCCTTTGCCAATCAGCCAGCGTGGAGACTCGGGGCACATGGCGATTACGGGCGCTAAGAGTATAGGCCATGCCCACTGCAGAGCATAGACAGCCTTCCAAGCCATGCTTCCGCGGACATTCAGCATGCCACGCATCATAGCACTGCCAATGATTTGGCCAATGATCCAGCATACATTCGTCCACATAGTTGCATAAGGACGCAATGCCTCCGGGGCAATGTCGTTTGCATAGCTTGGGCCCAGAGTCTGAAAAACACCCCAGCTTAAACCGGTAAACGCCTGAGCTAGAATAATGTGTAGCATACTCTGGGCAAAGAAGAGCGCGAACGTCCAGCCGCCAATCCAGGCAAACCCAATAAGGGCAGTGATACGGAATCCCAGCTTATCGGTGGCATAGCCAGCTACGCCCAATCCACACATCTGGCCTACGGTCTGGCCCATGACCATGATGACCTGAATCCGGCCGGGAATTTCGTTTGTATCGTTGAGAGTGGTGGCGGCGAGGTTTGTGGGGCGTGGCACGCCAAAATCATTGGTATACTGCGGCAACGCATAGAGCGAGCCTTGTGCGATCAGGCAGAAGCCTTCCATGACGATGGTTAGCGAGACGAGGAAGCACTAGACGGCGGCTCGGGGATATTTGGTCACGAGAGCTATGACACCTGGCTGTTTGGGTATCTTGAGGACTCCGGCGGGCTCGGGGCTATTGTCATCGGCTACGGTAGCTACATCTTTGGCTGGAGTAAACATTGTCCGATCGGAGTGGAGGTCGACGTGGTAGCGAAGTCTGTAAAATAGTAGTGATACTAGTAAACAAAATGATCAGCTGATAAGGTAAGGTTGATATTCAGTAATATAGTAATGCGAGGCCGTGCATATAACAGATAGTTGTGTTGATAAGAAGCACGTTGTTAATAAAAGTTGGAATAGTTTTATACTGTTATGGTTTTGTGAGAATGATCGTGAGGAGCTGATTGGAAAGAACAAGATATGTTGTTTTGACAAAAGTATCAGGGTTATTGTCATTTAAGCATAGGGTTTGTGACTAGAGAATTCTGATCAAAATTGCTTCCAGAGGTCGTTATTATGTAGAACGAATGTACTGAGCATATTATCTATCCGGTAACTGATCTGGCGTCGTATAATGTCAGTAATTCATGTAAACATTCAATAGTCAAGTCAAGTCTAACTGCAAAAAATAGGATCACAAACCTAAAATTAAACTAAACTCTAAATTACGGTACATTACTTAGTGAAGGGTAAAGTTTGTATGAAAAGATATTTTTTACACTTAACACACTAAACTACTTTTATTTGAGCAACTTCCTAGCTTTCTTATTTGATACTTTTTTTCTTCTTTTTTTCCACTTTGCATTTTCTTATTGCTATAGCACGAGGAATATACAACCATTTATGAAGGTGACGGTTACATATATAGCTTATAGAGTAAGTAACCCTAACAATAATGAGAAGAAAAGAAAATCAAACTGCGACCAACGTAGTTTATAGACCCACCTAAAATAGGACAATGGTTAAGACTCGCTCAATATGGTTCATTGTCTATCTACCCCCTGCGCTTTAGGCATCCTTTTGCAGTTATATTATATAAAATGTAGACGAGAAACGCCAAGACATTTTCAAAGTCATTTATGAGACGTTGGAGAAGCTAAATGATAAGGGTGGAAAAAATGCCGAAACATCAAATGATACGTTTATAACGGTCGAAGAGCAAAGAGGTAGATTCTGCAATATTCGTGATAATAATTCTCAAGGCAGGATCGGCGAATCTAAACAATCGATCTTGTTCTAGACTAAGCTTCTTTCCACATTTGGGCAACGACCACCTCGCTCAATATAATTGTGGCTACTGAATACGGCCCATCACCTTCTATGTTCCACCTTCACGAACCATCACCACTTCTAGCAACACATTGGCATTGGCTCCACTCGCTATGTTTATGCGCGTGCCCGTCGGCTTCCGTTTTGTCGTCATCGCGCTGATTGTCGTCATCGGATTCCTGACACTAACGCAGACATGGGAGGCTTCTTTGGCCCAGTCACCATCAGCCGTGCCGCCTTCCAGCGTCGTTGGAGCTGTACCCCCGGCCGTCGAGGAGCCCGAGGAGGAGCCTCTAGAGGCGGAGGCCCTCTACGTCTCGCGGCCCAGGCCGTCTTCGGTACCGGCGACCGAAGAAGACGAGAATGCCCCAGACTCTAATTACACGTCCGGATGGCAACCTACCGCCAAATCATGCCCGGAGTACACGACGTTTGCTCGGTCGCCTCACGAGCCCAGATCGCCCGGCAAGTTGGCGCTCGGCTATCAGCGGCCAGAACCGGAGTGTCGTACGTTCCGGTCGCCGTTAGTTGAGCGCGAGATTAAGCGTATGCGCGATATCATCGTCGACGCGGATCTGTTCCGCCTCTTTGAGAACACCTTTCCCAGCACCATAGACACGTGCATCAAGTGGATGGGTGTCTCCGACGATGACCCGGAGGAGGAGCTCGCCTTCATCATCACTGGTGATATCAACGCTATGTGGCTTCGTGACTCGGCCAACCAGCTGCAGGTCTACCGCGATCTGATCACCTCGCCTGATGATGACTTAGCCGCTTTGTTCCGCGGTGCTATCAACCTCCAGGCGCGATATATCACCAAGCAGCCATTCTGCAACGCGTTCCAAGCGCCGCCGGAGTCTGGCATCAGGGTTAGCCGCGGTGGCTCAGGCTCGACGGTGTTGCCCGTGGTTGACCCGATGCTTGTGTCGACGTGCAACTTCGAGCTGGACTCGTTCGGTGCCTTTTTGCAGCTGTCCCATGATTACTTGCAGGCTACGGGTGACGTTGCCTTCTTTGGCAAGTTCCACTGGGTAGATGCTGTTGAGGCTATCCTAACTACGGCAACCGAGATGACGGCGTCAACATACGACGAGCATGGAAAGCCGCGGCCACCGCCTTATAAGTTCAATTCAGTGACTAACACTATGACGGGCACCCTCAGCAATGTTGGTACCGGCAACCCTGTTGCCCATACCGGCATGGTACGCTCGCCTTTCCGCCCCAGTGATGACACTGCCGTATTCGAGTTTTTGGTGCCCGCAAACATGATGTTTGCCCGCTATCTCGAATCTGCCGCTGCCAACATCACAACCCATATAGCCCGCGCCCGCTCTGGCTTGACTGACGATATAACCGCCATGGCCGCTGGCATCCGTGCCGGCATCGCCGCTCACGCCATTTTTCCCGGACCAGGAGATATTGGCCCTATATATGCCTTTGAGGTTGACGGCTACGGCAGCCACAACCTTATGGACGACGCCAATATCCCATCGCTACTATCAGCGCCTTTCCTCGGCTACCTCGACCGTGACGATGCTACTTACCAAAACACCCGCCGCTTTGTGCTAAGTAAGCATAATCCATGGTATTGTGAAGGCCCGGTAATTAATGGTGTCGGTAGTCCGCATATCAAGCCTGGCCACGCCTGGCCTATGAGCAATACCGTACAATCTATGACTTCTGATAACGACACGGAAATCATGGGTGCAATCTTGGAGTTGATGACTAGCACAAACGGGATTGGCCTTATTCACGAAAGTGTCAACAGTCACAATGTACATGACTATACCAGACCTTGGTAAGTCTTTATCGATATCTATCTAGTTGAATACTTGGGTATCCAAAAGTAAAACCTGGGCATGACACTAACCATCTTCAAATACATAGGTTTTCCTGGGCTAATGGTCTCTTTGCTCAGGCTATATTGGATCTAAGCCGCCGAAAGCCATCGCTCATTCAGAAGTTATATCAACCGTTGATAAAGGACCCAAAGGGCCGAGCGGCTTAGTGGGGTGGGGTCTACAGGTGATTATATCTGCACATATTTAGAATAAGCACATTCATATATAGGGTATATATACTACAATCGAATTACAAAATTTAAAGAATTGGTCTTGTGTTAGAATGGACAGGAAACAGTAATCTATGTATATTTACACATCCTTCTCGTTATCCTTTCCTATGTTAAGTTCCTCATATCTTTTACGTGCCTTATCCTGGACAGATTCCACATAGTTGCCATATCTACTGACCGTCTTCTTTTCAGCCACTGCATGTGCATCGCCCAGATTTCCACCTTCAGCACCGAGCCCGACGCCCTCCTTATACAAATTAGTCTCGATGATTTCCGTGCGACCCTCACCATTCACACCAAGACCCATGCCGGCCTTCCAGCCCATTTTGGCTAGTAGTGAAGAACCTTTACTAGAAATAACGAAACTAGAAGATGAGGACGGGGGCACAGCGGCTGGATCTTCACCATTTGTGACAGATTTAGACGGAGCAGTAGTAGCAGCGGCAACAGTGGTGTCTTTGCGCTTGGAAGTAGAGGAAGAGTCCTTGCTCGCTGATGTTGATTTGGTGGGAGCGTTCGGCTGGTTGAAGGCTTTTCGACGCTCTTTGGCTCTGTCGCGGTACTGAGTAGCGGCAATGGCTTCGATTTCAGCGGCCATCTTCTTATTTCGTGCGGCAATGCGTGCCGTGGCAGCTTTTACCTTTGCGTCGTCTTGCATGGCGTTCTTGTGATTTCGAGATCGTTCATGAGTGTCACAGTCTTCGAGTGACTTGTATTTCATCATACATAGTAGACACTGTAGCTTATCACGATCCAGAAATGATATAGGCTTGTTCTCTCCTGTCGTATCTACAGAAGATTGTGATGCAGTGGCTGCCGTAGATGTTGAAGTAGTAGGAACTGAGACCGCCTTATTTGCACTACCGAGTGATATTTTGATTGGACCGTTACGGGAGACGATTGGAAACGAATTAGCAGAGCTTTTGACATTATTGTTTCCTGCTGTAGGCTCTGAGATTTCGGCATGCTTTTTCTGCCATAGAGCCATTTGCCCAGCCATTACTATTGGCTTCTTGGCGACAGTGGAGGCCAAAGAATCTCCCTTTCTTTTTTTCTTTTTAGCTTCTTCTGTAGTGTCTGAGCGAGACTGGGGATGGTTGGCGATGACGGTGCCTTGAGGGGGCTCCTCTGTCAAGACTTGAAAGCTAGGGTAGACACGAAGATCTCTGTATCTAACCCTTATCGCCGGGTTGAACAGCGGATGAAACGATTGCTTTGCGATATGAGGGACTATAGGCCTAGTCTCAGGAACGAAGACTCCGAGATGAATCGTTGAAACTGTGACGGGCGTCCCTTCGATTGTGAAGGAGCGTGACTTTTGGAACTTGGCCATAGCAGCCATGGCGTCATCCAACGTCCAGAACTCAGCAAAGCCGTAACCGAGCGAGACATTAGTCGCAGTGTTACGGATGAGAGACACTCGATGTATAGACCCCTTTTTAGCACCAAGGCCGGTAGTATCACCAACAGGTGCTGTTGACTTTAGCTTCGGCATGCCCTCTGGCCGAGGTAGATTTGATTTCTGTTCTTTCTCTAGTTGTTTCACACCCGTTGCAAAAGAATATTCTGTGATTGTTAGTGGCAATGGGTAGAAAACAAGGATTTGTGAAGGAGTATTTGAGGCGTCTGTGGCTCCAGTCAGCTGTGCACGATGGCTATCTGAAGGTTAGAAAAGTACGAGTCAGTAAGAAGCACAATGCGAGAACCACTTTGGATTTTACTAACCATCATAGATACGAGCTTTATAAGTAGTGTCTTCAGTCTGAGCCACAGCACGATCAAGATCGCCGGGCTTCGCATAATGAACAAAGCAAGTAAGCTTTTCATCCGGTATTTCTGGTCTTCCTGGAAATTCGAGAGTGATTCGCGGCCAGTTGTTCTCCATCCAGTTGATAGAATCACTTAGAGCCTTGAACTGAATGAAGGCGTGAGAGCCTATCATAAAACAAAGAAGTCAATGTTAGCTTGTTTAGCATTCGGAAGAAGATTCATGTGTATTTCGACGTACCTCCCGGTACTCTGATTTGAGCGGTGGGAAAATCGACTAGATCGGTAGAGGCGTAAAAGCTAGTTCGCATGTCGTTCAAAGTAAAGGTATCTGGAACACCCTCGACTACAATGGTATCGGTTGGTTGCCCCCGAGCACGTGGTGATCTACTGCGACTATAGCGGCGGCTACGTTGATAGCGCATAGAGTTATGAGCACTGTCCAAGTCTACATATCTCTGACCGTCACGTCGCGCATCAAAACGACGGCCTCGTTGGTGCCGTAAATAGTTCGCGCCGTCATCGTAGTCCTCGTCTCCGTAGTCATAGCCGCGATCGTCTAAGCTGTGCATATCAGATCGATAAGGCTCGTCATCAGGGATCTGGCCATCTTCATGATCATCGAGGTCATCGAGGTCTATTTTCTTCTCGCTAGAGCCTCCCTCTTTCGGATCGGGCCGTGGGATATCGTCATATGAAAGTTCAGTCCGTTGCTGTGTGTTCTGAGGGCGTTGAAGGTGAGATTGGCGAAAGTTCCTAGGAGGAGACCCCGAGTGGTCTCGCGGGCCAAGGCCGTTGGGGAAGTTAGCAGCCATGTTTATGGTTTCTTTGGGTTATGTCAAAAACGAAGTATCATCAACGTAGCCAAGCATGAAGCAGCAACGGAGTCCAAGAAGAGAAGATGGCGTGCTCATGCTAGGGCAGTGCGCGCGGGAGATTTAGGCAATGAAGCGTAGCCCTGAGTAGCTCAATGTATAGCCGGAAGCAGATCAGCCCTAGCGCAATTGTGGTGATTTTGATTGTAGTGGTAAAGCATTACCATGCCGGGATTGAGAGCGGTGGAATCCGTTAGCGGAAACCCGGTCGTCAGGTTCGGAGTCGCGATGACGGCCGATGTTATCGTGGGTTTCCATTATTAGAAAATAAGGCTGAGGGAATTGGAAGCGATGCCGACTTTTAGCTAGAAAGTCGATGGATATTGACTGTGTGGTGTAATTATGGATGTTGGGTTGAGAGAAATTAGCACCGATGCATATATTAAAGCGATCAAAGGGCAGATTTGGTTGTTGATGTTCATGCGACAAAGTTCATGTGAAAGTTGATGCAGGCTAGTTTCGACTGGCAGCTGTCACGTGCAGTACTGCAGCTGTAGCCTAAGCTTTGACACCTGCCAGGGTGAGCACTTTATAAAATAACGTGATGATTTATATGTAGACGGAATCAATGAGGTATAATCCTGAGACACTGAGTCTTATCTATATATAAACATCTACTAACTGTATTATTTATCTTTCAAAATGACTGGTAGCGAGAGATGGGAATTGACTGACGATGGTTGCCATGTCGCTCTAACATTCTCTGAGTTATCAGTCAAGGACGCCATGGACAAGGTGCGGTCTCCATCGGCTGGGGCAATTGTTGTATTTGCAGGTAAGCTTAGCCTCACATATTATGTATCTATTGTAAATACTAAAGGGTTCTCAAAAGGCACAACTAGAGATACTTTCGATGGCAAGAAAGTAAAGGAACTCCAGTATTCTGCCTATGACAAGATGGCACTGCGATCTATGATGAGTATCTGCACAGAACTCAAGGCCAAGTTTTCTCTTAACGGCATTACCATGATCCACAGACTTGGAACAGTGCCGATCGGCGAGGAAAGCATCGTAATTGCCGTGTCATCGCCGCACAGAAAGGCTGCTTGGGAAGCTGGCGAAGAGGCGTTGGAACTTTGTAAAGCACGAGTTGAAGTATGGAAGCGCGAGGAATTTGAAGACGGGGAAGGTGTCTGGCGGGCAAACAGAGACGGCGCAAAAGGCGAGAGGGTTGAAGATAGGGGACGTGATCACGAGAGCGGCGGAAGAAAACTTAATATCGACCCGTCAAAGATCGTGATGGGCGGCAAGGTACTGAGGGGAGATCCAATGGGGCCCGTGATCCGGCCAGGAAGACTTGGAGAACGTGGGCATGGCGCAGTAGTGAATCCACTATTAAGTACAATGAACCAAAGGAAAGAAAAAGACCAATAAAGTCAATATACATATAAACATGAATTTTTAGAACTAAGAAGCTAGATACAATACATGACGGTACATGTAGCGGTAAATCATCACGACGAAATATAATCTGATGAAGGTCGATATTGCTGCAAATAACAATCCAGTGAAGGATTAAACACGACCAGCCACACCTCTACTACCTCTTCTACTTTTCTTTCTTCACGCCTCGGCTAACTTGCCAGCAAAGCGGGTGCCAGAGCGATACCCAAGTTCCTCGCTAACGAGTTGTTCCTCAAAGCCCAGCGGTGGTGTATCACGGCGCAGAACCATCTTTCTATGCCACGGGCCGAGGAACATGCCATCCGGGTCAACGGCATCACGAACACCACGCCATGATCCAAGGTCGCTGCCGTAGAACTTTTCAAACCCAGTGGCCGTGGTGTGGAAGTTTTTGGCCCAGTGTGGGCGACCGCCGAGCTCGGTCATGATATGCTCAAAGGCAGCAAAGTAGCGCTCGCGGCATTCGGGATCCAGATCGTAGGGCCGGTACAGCGTGGCATTGACATAAAGCGTGGGTCCGTCAGCCATCGAGGTATCGAGATAGGGCCGGATGGTTCCCTTGACACGTGAATCACTGACGCGCACCTCAACCGGTGCATGAATATAGAGTCCATCGGCAGAGAACGGGATTTTCGGCTCCATGTACGCCGGGTCGTCGGGGGCCAGGTGATTCAACCAAGTCGAGAAGCGGCGCAGGAACTCTGGTCCACGCTCTAGCGGTAAAGCCCACTCGTTGACCCACTGTGAGTACAAGCAGTCCATCAGCAGGGCCTGGCGACTCTGCTGTACGGCGCCCTTAGAGGTGCCATTGCGGAAGCCATGTTGCATGCCAAACACGAACCACTCCACCCATGGTAGCAGTCGTGGCGCCCACAAGCCGAGATACAACAGGTTGTGGTAGAAGTAGTAGCCTAGTGCGCCTTCGTAGTAGCTCACGGGCAGCGCCGATTCCGGCTCGTCGGTGCGGTTGGCTTGCCAGATGACGGCACGGCGCGTATGCGGTAGCCACCAGACACGTACATACTCGCCGCGAGTCCACAGGTCAGTGTCCCATGAGCTGAGTACACGGGAGTCGGCGTCGATGACCTGATCCCAACGCAGCTTGAAGGCGGGTACGGCACGGAACGTGACCTCGCTGATGATTCCCAGCGCGCCTAGCGACAGCAGAGCACCGCGGAATAGCTCTGGGTTCTCATCGGCCGAGCAGTGCTGTGTCGAGCCGTTTGCCAGTGTGATTTTGAGCGCAGTTATGCTCTCCGACACAAGCCCATGCTTGAGCGAGCTGCCGTGGGTTCCCGTTGAAATGACGCCGGCGATCGATTGTTCGTTGATGGACCCCAGGTTCGGCATCGCCAGCCCGTTGGCCTCCAGTGTAGCGTTGAGATTATACAGGCGGATGCCGCTCTGCATGACAACCTCTCCTGTCTCGGCGTTTAACGATAGAATCTTGTTGTAGTTGTCTAGGTTGACAAGCCAGCTGCTAGTACAGGTCAGGCTGGACGGAGAGTGGCCCGAGCCAACTGTTGCCAGCCGACGACGGCAGCGGCCGGCAAGCTTGATCGTCTTCTCGATCTCCGGCAGGGTCTCGGGCTGGATATAGAGCTCGGGCAAGGACGAGAAGGTGCGTGCCCAGGTTCGGTGGATGTGACCGGTGCTGGCGCGGAATGGAATTCCATCTTCGGACAGCTTACGAACCTCATCGGCAACTCGGGCGTCCATTGTAGGCAGAGTTGGAGGGTCGTGAGGGGAGGATAGTTGTAAGGGCAATGAAGGGCGTCAACCAGAAGTATTCATCATTATGTTTATATGTATCTTAGCATTATATAGAAGCTAACCTGATAGATTTGTAATACACCTAAAAAGGAGGGGCACCGAGCTCAGAAAAGGAAAGTAACCCAATCTGGCCGCTGTCTACTGCTAACATCACATTTTGTACCTCAGTATCCACCTCATCTAAGCCTAACACCATTCTTCAAGGCGATGACCTAATCGAGCCGCCCGCCTCTTGCCGGGACCAATCGCATCATGAGCCAGACCGGCCTACCGTGATCTTGGATGCTTCGTTAATCAATCGTCTATCAGTTTTCAAACAAGACTGTCTCCGTTGGGCACCGACGGGCCATTTGGCATGTGATGGCTTCATATAGGTAGAAAGGCATTCATATTCAATTCAAGATGACGCACAAGAAAAAATATAGCCACAATAGCAAGCATATCTCCCCTTCTTACCAGTTGGATATTTTGTTCTTTTGGGTAGGGCAGAATATAGACAATATTTTATTTGATGTCAACTAATCACTAGCTACTACATATATGTTCTTTACTCTTCTCCCTACAGGTCAATTGCACACTTATTCCATTGCTCATTAGTGCACAGTTTTTAAAACATATCACCACTTCAGTGGTTGCTTTCTAACCATGTGCATGGCCATGTGCCATTTACTTATGTAGACATTTTCTTCCACACAACACGACTTTATAGATTATAAATGTCCATACTCTGCTGGTCAGAGAGAGAGGAAGGGGACCGGTCACCGGTGTGACCAAGACATAGCTGTCATATTGGTCAACTCTATTCGAATCACATTGCTGCAGGCTGTGTTGTGCTTAGTACTCAACGCTTTTATAAACTAGCGTATCCCTAGCCACCATGTCAGTTATCACGTTGTTGTCATGGCTAGCTTGCTGCTACTCTACCTCGAGCTCCTCCTGATACCCTTCTCCAAATTCTTCCCCAGGCTCTTCTTCATACTCTTCTTCATACTCCCCCACGACGTTTGCTAAACCTCACCTTTTTGCAGCCGTCAAACTTTCGCTTAGTGCCCCGTTGCTTGGATTGACCATACCGCTGATAAAGTTCATCGCCATCAAGCCATCCATAGGTCTGCTCACGACCCTGTGCCATATCTAAATAGATGACATGCTTCTTTTCGTTGCTGAAAATGATTCTCCTAGTATTGAAGAAAATAGCTCAAGCGAAACGAGCAAAGAGAAATGGGATCATCCGCCCAGTGCAATTGACACTGGCCAGAGTCCGGCTTCATTTGAGTGGCAAAATTGACTGTGGGACCCGAGGAACCATCAGACGGGCAACGTCTGGGGACAATTGTAACCCGTTTGATATCGTTGGGTTAGTATCAAGGATATCAATCGAATATCTATAGAGCATTCCTAAGTGTTCTCTATCATACTAAGTACCCTTTTCTTTAGGGACAAGGTAACACTGTTCGGTGATGAAAGGTGTTGGTGATAGCGCATAACTGGTCTCCCGGGCGACGGGAGGTCGAGCAATCTAGCCAATATCTAGAAATTGTGTGACGTGGAAACTTCCAGTCAGGAAAACTAGCAACAATAGGGCATGGCTCTAAGAAGGTATATCAGTTAAAAAGAACTCTGGATGACGGTGTTCAAATATACATACCCAGACAATCGGGAATGACGAAAGAATATTCGGACTCAATCAATACACCATCGAGATCTCTTGAAAGCGAAAGATAGCTTTGAACCGGTTATTATCGATTATTTGACAACCGACTGATACTGTTTGGTGGATCTTTTGGTTGTCGTCAAAATCAATTCGTCATCACCAGGATCTCTGATGATAATATCGCTACCTTCAAAATGGGTGTGGAGGGAAAAAGGAATGATAGGACATGTTCTCTATAGCCAGCGAGACTAAATTTTGAAAATTGAGGATCTCTGGTGAGTTTTATTCGATCGAAAAGAACTGGACACTTTCAAGATGGCTGGCTATATGAGATTAGGATAATGTAGGAAGAGGTAAATATAAACAAAAACACAAGTATCAACATGCCATTTGCGTCCATCAAGTGACTTTCATGGTCTATTGCTCTTGCCTCTTGGTTATTGCCAATTCTTGTTTTTGTTTGTTGTCGTGGCTAATTCCATTTTTGGATTTTAGTACACTTGAAGTGAGGCAGACAGGCCGCCACGCGAGATCAAGAGAGCAAAATTACCAAGATGATTCTTTCTTTAGTTTGATTATGGTATTTTGACGATACAATATATATATCTCTCTCTCAAGTGGGGCAACTTGATATAACAGTTTCTGTTTATCAAAAAGGGGAATATATAGAAGAGGTTGTTCATAACTCTATAACTTTGAGAAACAAAAGAAACAGTGCGATAGAAAAAGAAAACATGGCAAACCATTTAGCATGTGATAGCGTAGTAAAGACATAAAAAGTATTAAATTCAGGATAACGATAAGATATCATCCATACCTACCTAACAACTGGCCGGCGTAACAAAAACGCACTGCCTGCCGAACCGGCAACCGAGAGCCGCACATTAAATTACATGATGGTGTGTAAGAGAACATCCCTCGTACCGCTTCTGGTATAGAAGCATCTGCTATCAAGG
The DNA here is from genome assembly GCA_004009845.1 of Davidsoniella eucalypti. Classification (NCBI taxonomy): domain Eukaryota; kingdom Fungi; phylum Ascomycota; class Sordariomycetes; order Microascales; family Ceratocystidaceae; genus Davidsoniella; species Davidsoniella eucalypti. The sequence goes on along the minus strand of RMBW01000072.1, from coordinate 279,912 downwards.
CAGCACTAAAAACCCCCAAAAATATAGACAAGAAGGTAAACGCTAGATAAAAGACAAAGAAATAACGGATATAATCACAGCCTAACGTTCCAGCCTAAAGATGACATGTCTACCTTCACTAGCCGGTTCCGATGTGGAGTGTACCGCTATAGAGCATAGTTTTCTGTGTGCAGGAATATCTCCTCGAGCATGTCGTCGCCCCAAATATTTGTCTGCAACTTCGCAACTGTAGCCGCCACGCCCTCACGCATAGCCGGCGGTCCACACACAAATACCGCAGTGCGCCGGCCTAGAATTCCGCGGCCATCAGGCCCACCTGTTGCCCATTGCTTGAGCATATAGCCAAGATCTGGCCGGCCATACTCGACGGACCAGCCTCCGTCGATCTGGTGCGGCACCGGGAAGGCCGATAATATGATGCCACGCTGAAGCTCCGTCGGCGTCTCGGGGAAGCCAAACTCAAAGCCTGATGGCGGCCCGAAGGTGCTGGTTGGCCGTGGCTGGCCTGCAGACGGCAGATTCGTAGTGCGCAGGTGAGCCAGCTCGGGGGCACGGATCGGTAGTTCACTTTCGTCTGTCTCTCTCGTTGCGGTGGTGCCAGGCGCAACAGCTGCCTTGACTTGTGGTGGGATGTTGTTGAAGTGCGGAGGGTTAGGGTTGGCCATGGGCTGGAAGTGGAAGCTGCCCTGGCGGATCACGTGCTTCTCGATATTGGCAATGGGTTCGTTGGTCTCAGTCTCGACAGGTTCTTTGTGGTCTTCTTCGTAGTATGGGGCTGGAAGCGGAGGAGGTGGTGGTAAAGGCATGGACGGGTTGTGTGCGTGTCCCTGCAGAAACTGCTGTGGTGGCAGAGCTGTGATTTGGTCTTCATTTTCTGCCCGTAGCTCACTTTCGCGCAAGACGTTCCCTTGCGCCTCAGCGGTAATGAAGGCTGAGTTCCGCTTTGACGCCATGCCGACGACGAAACTATCGAGCTTGTCATGCATCTGATGAGTCAAAGCACGTGCACCGGTGGGTTGGCCAGGCACATTGGGGACGCCGCCGACACTAGCAAGACCGGGCATGTTGACATCACGCTGCTTCGACGCAGTGACAAAGATCTTGCATGTGACACTGTCGGGCGGTGCGCTTTCACGGCAGATGCGTAGCTCTTCACGGAACCATTCTAGAGCTTCCATGCGCTTGATAGCCCATACAATGACAACCTTGCGCGTAATGGCTTTTCCATCGCGCATACGCTTGATCAGGTTAAGTAGCTGCGACATGAGCGCCGTAACTCCGCTGCCACCGGCAATAAGGATCACGGAGTCAAAGGCCGACAAATCACGACGTAAGCCACCGTATGGGCCATCTAGAAAAGCGCGATACGTGCGGAAGGGACCATTTTGCAAAGCAGTCTCAAGAACGCGGCGCGTGAAACCGCCATACGGCTTGAAGACGACGACGCAGTCGCGGTAGTCCTGGCCGTACTCGGATGGGAAGTCTTCGCTGCACAGCGAAGCTATCGTGAACGGATGGTTCTGGAGAAATGAGATACCCGGCATGCGCAGATACACAAACTGGCCGGGCTTCCAACGCATACGGGTCGGGATGGTGATCTTGACGGCGTTCTCGGGCAATAACGTAACAGCCGCCTCGTCGCCGGTCATGAATTCCATGCGCCACCATGGCTTCATCCAGTTGAGGTTGAATAAGCGTAAGATGTAGCAGGCTGCCCATACAGCCACGCTTGAATATAGATAGTCCCAGGTGGCCAGGTAGTTCTTGGTGTGCCAAAACAACAGTCCAATATAGGCTGCTGCCACTGGCGCATGAAGCACAGCAAACACTTCGTATGCCATGCGGCGGATCACCGGAAGCGACGCGACACACAGCCAGATCAGCGGCACCAGACACGCAATTCCTGTGCCGTAGATTACACCGCTTCCGCTAAAGAAACGCGACCACACGGCCCAGCCGCCGTCTTGCCATACCGGCTGCACGTAGAACGGGATTACGTGAACCAAAGACAGGCCCAGTGTTAAGTAGCCCATCCAGCGGTGGAACACATTGAGCCGCTCTGGGCCAATACCCAGTAGCACGGCCAGGATATTGGCCTTCATGCTAGTGGCCACGATCCAGGGCGTCATGGCTATAGCCATCATGCCGGCACGGATGGCCATGGGCGGTGAGCCAAAGCGGATGCTAGCCCAATATAGAGGCTGCTGTAGAAACACTACCAGCACAGAGAACAGCACGGCCAGGAAGACACAGAAGAGTACAGCCAGGGACGAAAAGCTGATACGGTGACGCCGCCACACTAGGTCGGGCAGCGGCCGGTAGAAGACCCAGCGGAACAACGCCAGCACGTCGTTAACCCAGCCCACGCCAACCATGTGCTGCATCGGAGGACGAAAGGCATCGGCGTTGTCAGCTGACGATGGCGGCACTGGCACTGCTATCTCTTCGCCAGTCGTGGGGTCTTGTTGCCATTGCCATTGCTGCTGCTGGACGTCGTCTTCTCTGGCTTTGAACAACGCACGGCGGATACGGTCCTGCCAAAAATGCCACAGACGCACTAAGAGAACGGCGCCTGTCAGCCCAACGGCAAAGTATGTCCACCACTCGCCGTACTTTCCGGCTGCCGTCCACGGATCAACCACGTTGGCCTCGATCAGCCCCGGCTCGCTAGTGGCTGTTAGTGGGATGTTGATGCGCTTGGCGAGCTCCGGGATAACCCGTGACGCTGAGCGTGAAGGGCTCATGGCGGGCGGTTGAAAGAAGGTTGTTCGGGTAGGCGAAGATATATCGTGGATCTGGGTAGATAGCGAGAGTTTTTCGGGTCCATTTGGCGGCCAAGGAGATCGTCTCAGGACTAGAGATAGTAGCCACCCATTGGGCACCTAAGTCAGGTTTTGATATAGCAAGACCTGCTGACGCAAATACTTGGAATAGACCGCGTGGCTTGTATGAGCCGCAAAAAGAATTGCAAAAAAAAGCAACAATAGCTCCGAGAAAATATAAACTGGAAGATAAAATAAAAAGATGCAAAAGGAAACGAGACACGGTGAGACAAATATTCAATCCGAAGTTTGGGGGCCGAACTATATGTACTATGTATGTACTATGTATGTCTAAAGCTCTTGTGGTATCATTCATTAGCTCGTTATGGACGGGTCGCTTATAGAGGCTGCAGCAAGTAAAATGAAGAAAAGCTGCAGAAATTAAACGTACATGAACGATTACAGAAAAGAATCTTGCAATTACGGCCTGCAGAGAAGCCAGAAGAAAAGATGCTCTTTTTTTTCACTCTCCTTCTAAGCGCCAGTGTTGTGTGCTATGGCTGCACCAACTTCATGGCTACAACTCTCTTTTCACCTTGAATACGACTCTTTGGACCCTGCCCTTCACTATGTCCTCGCACTCTATCCTGTCCTTGCGAGGACAAGGAGCAGCTGGATCTGATTCCCTGTAATTCTCTCATGTCCTAGTATATCCGTCACATCACGCATTGTAACGCTGCTTCTCCTTGTGTCAACGACGCTTTGCATGGGGATATCAGGGAAAAAAGACAGCTACTTTGCTGCTGAGATACGGACATCACATCGTCTAAGCTCTCTTACTTCATTGTTTGCCGTAGCGTCGACGGGCGCTTGTCCAACGACATACATATACACTTATATGTTTTCCCCCTCTTAGGAATTGTGTTATACAGTAGATCGCATATACAAATGCATCCCACCATGTGCTTGCTGTGCCTGTGGGTCGTAGCCACCGGTCACTTCATATCAGGAGGTTCTTCTCTATCTGTCGAGCCACTCCATCGGTCACATTGTATGATATCGCCTCGGTTAGGCAAGCACATCACTCTCTCATTTTTTCTTCTTGTACTTTCCCTCTCTATCTAGCCTTTCCCATCTTCTCTATCACGTCTGTTGAGCGTCACTCTCGCCTCTATCCTCAACAACGAGGAAACTCCCACGACACCTAATGGGCGCTTGCCCTGATCTCCATACTAAGCCGTTCTCGTTTAAGCTATAGAATCCTTGTCTAGTAGAGCATCTGGACGTTGAACTTCAACTTCGACATATCCGTCAGCTCCGTATTCACTCTATGACTGGCCAGATGTAATGCGTTAGCATCTCCGGGAAGGATCTTGAGTGGCTCTAGGGCTCACTGATATCTACTAGTCGTATATGTTAGGTTGTGACAAGTCAAGCAAATCTTTGTAAAAGTGCTTCTCGCTGATTCCATTCGTCTGCTGAACCAGAACTGCCATTTTTAGGCTCCAAGACCGCATGGAACGTTCTCTATCCGCTGCCCTAGCTGTTTTGTTCCGTTAACGGTTGATGATTCTTCTCGAGACACTACCGTCAGATTTCCGTCAGCAATCTTTTGTTTCGCCGTACTAGTACCGACAATAGTATTACAACTATAATCGCCAACTCATGCCCAAAACTCCCTACCCGCTGGCTGTGGGTAGACTTACTCATGCTAGGCCTTGGGTTTATTCTCCTCTCTTTTCCTTTTCTCGCCATCTGTTTCTCCGTCTAGCAAAAACCTTGAATATAGATTCAACCATCGATCTGTCCAACCGGAGATACGAAAAGGGACGATAAAAGAGGCATGACAACGTCGTTTGCTCTGAACCAGATACCCAAAACGGAAGGACCCCAGTCCGCTGTTCCTACAACAGAACGAACGATAAACGCAATAAGTGAATGGCCTCAATTAATGAGAAGCAAAATTTGTCAATACATACATATCTTTCGACCTTTCCAAGCTCTTTTGGATCTCTTGCTTCCCTTCCATATATCGGGACGTAACGAGATTGACAGGGGGTCATGTCTTCCCAGCCCGGCTCCACATTTCCGGCGGCAACAGTCGTACTCTGATTGGCTATATCTTTCCCAATGAATTCAACGCGTGGACATACCAGTGTCAATCGTCTGTTCTGTCTATGCTAATGCCCTCGGTGTTACTGGCCCCATCTCCATCACATGTTTAGGCTACTCTTCTACATCTGTACAATGCTATAACAGCTCCATACTGCCTATATCCGATACGGACTATAGCCCAATTCTGATGGGCCAACCAACCAAGCTCAGTAGCTACTCTTCTTGTTTTCCTACATATCATATCACATCAACTTCCCCGTCACGTCATGCGTCATTCTAGAAATCTACAGTCTCCGAGGCCTATTCCATGCAAATCTTACCTGTATCTACTCGCCTAAGACATCACCAATGATGTACCACAATAGTGCGTCTAGTCATAATTACATACGCTCAGATGCTGACCGATCTGGTCGTTTACATATCCTTGAGTATTCTTGTAATTGTAGTTCCAAGCAGCTGACTTCATATAGCCTTGTTCGTAAGAAACCCTCCATGGTAATCAGTTTGTCATATGTATGGCTTGGTTCACTTGGCCATTGTTTCCGACCCTTCCATCGGCCATTATGGTAGCCTGCATATAGTTGTACACAAGCCATATCTAAGCCCAATTCGTGCGTTTTCCATTGGCAATACAGATATACCATGACAGCTAACAATATCTTGCTGTCCGACGTTGTTAGTCGACTGTGGCTTTTCATCCAACCTCTCATGCTGTGCTGGCGCACTCCTCGCCCATTTGAACAAAAATACGATACTTTTCTACCTCGGGTAGCATTGCTTGATAGGGCATATGTACAAGAGGACTGAAATTCTCCCATATTCTACTTCTCGTCATATGTCTGTAGTTGTACATTCTACATGTACAGACGCAATATCCATTCCCGTAGCTTTTATCGCTTATGTACACAGCATCATATGATTATACGAAATGAGGATGCAAAGTACCATACCGCAAACAAAAAAAAGAATTGCACATTTTATTATATGCTACCAACTCATACAGGAATGTGGTTGAGGCACTGCCAAGCAGCACACCGTCGAATTCCTAGGAATTCTTCTTACCTATCCTGCATGTGATGTGTCAAGTATGAGATATCATGGTCAATCAACGTGGAAAAGCATCTACCTATTTACCTGCATCTACATTATAGCATCTCTGTACATACAGACGTGTACATCTGTATGGTTGATTATGTATGTACATATATGTCGTACATGTAGAGTTACCTCCGCACCGGGGGGTTAAGCTGCGCACTTTCCCACAACCCAAACACTTGAATGCGATTACATCAAAAACAATGGCATCAACAGATATAACATTGCCAGCTGTCGATATTGCAAGGTCTGCTACTATCTACAGCATGCCTCTATCGACACTACTGAAAGTATTCTTTTTTTTTTTTTTAATTCATTTATCTTATGGAGCTATAGAGCTATGAAGATTCTGAAAGTATTCAAAATGGTGGTTACCGGTGTAGGCCCGAAACGAAGGAAAAACGATATGTCGTGTGCAGTCAGGCTGGACATAGCTTCTGAATATAGTAAATAGAAGTAGAGGCATCTTGAGAGCAGGTTTCCAACTAACTCAAGCCAATTCAGAGTTACCCCGGTGCGGCGGTAACCATGCATGTACACACGTTAATCATACTCAGATAGTGTAAATAAACCCTACGAATCATATTCGCTAAAAAAAAGAAGGGCTTACTAGGGTCTACGACTAGCCAAATTTTAGGTTTTAGACTCTCAAATTTTCAGCATCATAGCCCTGTAGTTCGAGAGCCAGAAAGGGTTTTTTTCTTACTGATATCGTTTTAAGCTACAGACATTCGATTTTCTCATTTCCGATTCGGCTTCTCGATACAAAATACAAACATGGCGACCGAGATGGGCCTTCCGCGGGCTACCTTTGCCAAACTTTCTCCTCACCCATATCTTCTCGCCAACCTCGACTCACAACACACCAATGGACCATCACGAAGCAATGGCCGCGCTCCCAGCGTCGCCAGAAACCTACACGTGAACCAATCAAGTCTGACACATGCACACGGAAGTGCCATGGTGCGAATGGGAGATACGACTGTGATCTGCGGCGTACGCGGCGAGACGATTCCCGTGTCGCGTATCCCCAACTTCCGCAACTCGAACACTGAGACTGAACTACTCGATTATGACTTACTGGTGCCGAATATCGAGCTGGCTACTGGCTGCGCACCGCAGTTTTTGCCTGGTGTGCCACCGACTACTTTGGCACAGACGCTGAGCACGCGCGTTTTTTCCTTGCTACATTCGACTAAGCTGGTGCGGCCAGAGGACTTGCGTATAAGATATAAGCTACCCGAGGCTGAAGTGTCGGAAGAGGATACTGAGATGGTAGATGGAGGTGCTGAAGAGGACGAGGGAGATGACACCCACGTCACCATCGCTTATTGGGTGCTATACATTGATATATTCTTCATATCGTTTGACGGCAACCCATTTGATGCTGCTTGGGTGGCAGTATTGGCAGCCTTGAAGGACACTTGCTTACCTAAAGCCACGTGGGACGCTGATCGTGAGATGGTTCTATGCTCTAGAGATGTCTCGAGACCACTCATAATTTACTCTTTCCCTGTTGCCTCTACTGCGCTGATGTTCACCGATAAAGATCTGGGAACCGCAGGTAAGGGTAAGTACTGGCTACTTCTAGACCCGGACAACCAAGAAGAGAAGCTGTCTACTGAGAGTATCACGATGGTCGTGGACAAGAGTAGCGGCCAGACCCAGGTGCTCAATATTTCCAAGTCAGGAGGCGTCACGATCACACCGGAACTGATGAGCGCCTATGTATCAGTTGCGGAGAAGCGTTGGGACGAGTTCAAGGCAGTATTGGCTTAAAAGAAGAGTCTATGTCCAGGAACGTCGTCGTGGGTGAAGAGGCTACGATGGGTAACGCACTTTGAGTCCCGTGATTTGATATAAAAAAAGAAAGACCATAACCATAGATAAAATAATACTAGACGTACTCGATACCCAGAATAAAGCTTACAATTAATGCTCATTTTCACACATATACAAGAATGACGCACAAGTTACAGGGTAATGTATATTTGGTTCCTAAAGTCTATCTCGGGAAACATATTCCACATTCTGAGAAAACACATGTAATTGAGAGAAGATGTGTAAGCCATTCGAACCACCTTTTCATGCGATAACGTTAGTCGCTTCTAAGGCAGTAGATACCGGCCAACAATAGATTAATCTCCCGCCCAGCTAAGCGATCTAGAAAGCCAGTGAAGGCCTAGATCTTGGCCGCGGCGCACAAGAAAGCAGGTTCCGCGCTGCAGCCGTTTGCTGATCGGTTGAAGTTTAGAAGAAAAGAAAAAGAAGAGGAAGGGAACGAAGATTTCACGATATAGTAGAAAGAAAAAGCATGGACCCATTTTTCTGTGCTGACTCAGCATCCAAGAATGTTAGCCCACTTTAGGTGGGGTTTTGCAAGGCTGGGAAGAATGAAAAAAAAAATCAGAACTTTGACTAAAACCGAAATCGCCGCCGAGCAACAAGCAGCTACAAACTCTTCCTTTTCTTCTTTTAATTCTCTTCTGCTTCGTTCTTCTTCATATAAGCAAATGGAAACACTTGCTGACGAGAAGTGGGATGTGGTGATCAATGGCACCGGCCTGCAGCAGTCGCTTCTGGCCCTGTGAGTCTCCTTTTTCTCTCTCCCTCTCTCACTTTTCTTTTTCTTCTTCTTTGTCGGATGATACTCTGGTAGACGCATGTGCTATCTAGCTGTAAATGGACTTGGGTTATTGCCTTGCCAGGTGGTGCTATGATGCTTCCTTTTGGCCTTCGATGTACGGATCTTGATCTTGATCTAACTGACGCCAGACCATCACGACGTGCTTGTCCTCCTTGACTGTAAAAAGTGCACTCTCCAGATCCGTCAAGAAAATCCTTCACCTCGATCAACGGGAGTACTATGGCGGCCCCGATGCCGCCTTTACCCTAGCCGAAGCCGAGGCCTGGGCTGCTGAAAATGCAGCCGCCGACGACGCCCACAAGCTCTTCCGGGCAGCTTCTTACACCAAACTAGAAGGGGCTGACGGAGTTCTTGGCTCTCAGCGAGCATATGCTCTCACACTATCCCCGCAGATAGTACACTGCCGGTCCGAGCTGATCTCACAGCTAGTGTCATCTCGGGCGTTCAGAAGTCTTGATTTCTTGGCTGTTGGCTCGTTCTTTATCTATCAGCCTGAAAAGGATGGTGGTAACTCGGCCTTGGTCAAGCTTCCATCTACACGCGAGGATATATTCTTGACTACTGCGATCCCCGCGAAAGCGAAGCGTGGTATGATGAAGTTCCTTAAATTGGTGTTGGACTACGAATCAGAAGAAAATCTGCCCACATGGCAGCCCCATGCCGATAAGCCGCTATCGGAGTTTTTAGCCTCTAGCTTCAAGCTGGATTTAGCGTTGCAGACATTTATGACCACCCTAACCTTGAGCCTTGACGGCCAAATCTCAGTCAAGGATGGCATTGTTGCTATCCATCGTCACTTGACATCCATGGGCACCTTTGGCCCTGGCTTTGCAGCTGTTTATCCCAAGTTCGGCGGACTGTCTGAGCTTATACAGGCTGGCTGCCGTGCTTGCGCTGTTGGTGGCGCCACGTATATTCTTGGAACTGGCGTCGAGAGAATAAAGTGTAGCGAGGAAAACGCAGCCAAGGTTGAAGTTGTTGTATCTGGCGGAATTGCGGTCAAAACTGGCATATATGTCACAGATTCTCAAAGGCCCGAAGGTGATAGAGTCACACAAAGGCTCACTGTTGTCATTGATTCCACACTCGACGATCTATTTGAGCCGACTATAGAGGGCGGCACTTCTCCTGCAGTTGCCATTGTTGCATTCCCCGCAAGATCGTTATCAGAAATCCAAGAACATCCTGTGTATGCTATGGTGCATTCCGGCGAGACCGGGGAATGCCCAAACTCACAATGTAAGCTCACAACCCCCTCCCTATTCAATCGTCAATTTGTATTTATATGATGAGATTTATCAAATTCTTATCTACGTTATCCGAGAAAATCATTGAGGATACATTTGAACTCTGATTAATACCCAAGACTACCCTTCATATGGAAGATATTTTGGTTGGTTCTTTTGCTAACAAATGCGATATCAGGTGTTGTTTATATGTCATCGCTCTCGTATACTAACTCAAAGGCTGTGCTTGAACAAGCCCTATCATCGTTTATCAAGGCAGTCTCAACTGATGATGTCAATCCTAAGCCGTTGATACAATTAGCTTATGAACAGGCTCAAGGTGTCTCTACTTTATCTGTCGAAGGCAGTGTCATCACTATGCCTTGTGCTTCTTCGGATCTTGTCTTCAACAATGATCTGCTGGTGACCGTGAAGGAAGCCTGGGAAAGTGTTACTAAGGACGATGAGAACAAAGGCGAGTACATGAAATTCGTCGATAGAGAGCCTGTTGACGATGACGAATAAGACTGGACGTTTCCATAATCCACATGCATTCATATAATGTCGCTATGATGTCATATGATATTAATACATCTATTTTATTTATTCTACTTTCCAATCTGTAACCTTAAACTCATTTCATGTTGATCCGTCCACATTTTCTCTATGGACCGTGAGTATGTGTCTTAAGCGCTCAATAGCCTAGTTCTGTGTGATTGATTATCAAATAAATGACTCACTGCCTCCCTCCATAGTAATCCCCGAGGAAAATGACACATCGACTCCAATTTCAATGATATGTACACCAAGCGCCATCTTGTCTTCCGGATGCAAGTACTCACTGCGAATCTTGCATTCATTCTTGGTAGCCAGAGTCAGCACATTCAAGAACGCGCGTGCCGCTTCACCTCGCGAAACACGTCCCGGGCCAGCCAAGTCAACAAAATCCATCCAGACCAAACCATGGCCAGCCGTTGTATCCTGCTTACTGCGAATACTGCCACGTACTTGGTTGGATGACGACGCACCACTACCGCTGACGCTGAGCTGGCGTTGACGCGCACGATGATGTATAAACACGCGGAACCCCGCTACATCACCAGAAATCTCAGGTGGACCGACAGCACCCAAGGCATAGCCACCCAAGGTATAGTTTGCATCGTCATAGTCGATAGCCAAACTATTACCACCAGAACTCAAATGCTCCATGTCGGGCAACACTGCATTGTTACCGCCCGCGGAGCCTAGCGGTGATTGAAGAAGGAGCAGCCGACTGTGTGCACTACGGTTGCTTTTGGTGGCTGGTGAGGGAGCGGCGGAGTTTCCGCGTGAGCGTGTCTGCCATGGCGCGAAGGAGGAGCCAGTGATACCATCGACATCCTGTCCGCTCGGTGTCACTCGACGAGCGCGTTCGTCTTGGATATCCGTATCATGGCTTAGTCTCGCACGAACACGGCGTGCGCTTTCAGAGTCGTCGTTCGACAGCTGGTATCCATTCGGGCCATCTTGGGTTCCGGGGATACCGGATGTCCATGGGCGTTTCACGCCGAGGCCTTGGTTGATAGGAAGAGCATATATGCTTTGTAGGCTCCGGAAAGTGGCGGGATCGTGTGTGTTGGCGAGAAACTGGATGCCGGAGAAGGTATCTGTTAATGTTTGTGCAATCAGAGGGCGGACGCCGACTTTGCCGATGCCGTGGGTGATGATGATGGCTTGGGCCAAATCTTTATTAACACGCAACATCTCTCGGCACATCTTCTTGGTGGTGAGATTGACTTGGTTCTCAATGTAGTTCCATCGCTGTTGTTCCATTTCGGTGCTGGAAAGTTTGATATGGTCATCCAAGATCGTAACTTTATTGGGGCCGCGGCCGCGTCTTCGGGTAGTCGGGTTTTCATAGTCTGCATTGTCTTCGTTTTCAGCTTCAGCTGAGTTTTTGACCCTCATTTTGATATCAAAAGCTTCCGCGCTGGGAAGAGGGCGTTCTTCGGGGATCAAAGGAGGTATATCTTGGAGTAAGAATGTAGAATTTTCTTCTTTCAAAACATTGCCTAGTAATGGTGTAGTGGATGGTAAGCCATTAAGTTGAAGATTGTCGTTTGGAATCGGTATATTCAAGTCCATGTGATCTTCGGGGTGGATACGAATCTGATCTCGAGCCTCAGCACCGAAATCTAGTTCAAGGTCTAGATCATCCAAGGGCATCAAGTCATCATCACCCTGAATGTTCAAAGTTCCCAGCTTATGTGCTGGTGACATGCCAAAGTTGAACGGTGCGCCTATAACACTACTGTGCTCGGGACTCCGACCAACGTCGAGATGGATGCTGCTTTGGCGACTGGCGGATCTCTTCTTGTCTTGTCGAATGGGAGTTATAGTAGCAGGGCTCATAGCAGAGCCTGTCTGTGAAAGATTCCATATGCCACGACCGCCAATAGACGTTCTCATGACAGATTCTTGAGACAGGAAGTTTGGGATTTGGATAGGTTCCCAAAGGAACACGGGATTGTCTTCAAGTTGGATGGTACGGCGACTACAAGTTGTTAATATATAAGCGTTATAACTATAGATATAGATATATCATGGCATATTGTTGTAGCTATTAGGGAGGTACTCACGGAGCTTTAACAGTTTGTGGGTTGACTAAGTGATCCTCAGAGCTACTTCTGTGCGAGATCCGTAGCTTCTGTACCATACGGTTGGCATCATCTAGAACGTAGTAGCATTTTTGGTTATAGACGCGTGATACGCCATATAGAAGATTGCTCTGGAGTCTCAAGGCCAGGGGAGCTCCGGGATCGATTATCTTTTCGATGGCACGGTTGATATCGACTTCCGAGATGGATTTACGACTCATACAGTCCTTGGTGTTCACAGTCGCAGCAAGCCTATGGGATGAAGTACCAGTTAGCTAATGGCATCGAAATGTATCACAGATTACATGTTGTTCGTTACCAAATTGTAGAAACGCCATATTGATGGCTTGTGAGAACTATTAGCTAGTTAGTGCCAGTTTGGTGTAGCGATGGTATGACGTGGAATAGCGTACTATCGTGACTATAAAACATCTTGTAGAAGACCTGAATTATGAAGACCCAGTAATCACTATGTTATCCGAATGAACTTTGATTTCCGTCTAACCATCAGTGTGCTGCAAATGCCTTCCTTGGTTTATATGATGGAACGAGAAACCCCTCTCAACAATTTGAACTATCGGAGGTGTCGAGAATGGTGATGAGAAAATGGGCTTGAAGAAATTTCAAGAGAATTATATTATCTATATAGCAACGAGATATCCAAAGAGAAGGAACCTGAGTCTGTAGAGACCACTTTTCCGATGCCCATCGCAAGTTGGGAAAGAGCCCCCGTTATTGCCCACATCGGATTTTGAGATACTCGTTTACTATAGAAGATTGGACGGGTTTGAGTCATAGTACCAACTTATCAAAACCCCGTCCCTTTACCTTGATACCTTTTTGTTTTTTTAAATTCATTAATATTATGGAGCTATAGAGCTATAAAGATGTTGCCTTGATATCTACTAACATATCTAAGTAGAGCTGGCTCTCTTGATGGCATCCTCTCGTAGCTTGAACTTTTGGATCTTTCCGCTTGCCGTCTTGGGATACGCCTCAACCCAAAAGACATGTTTAGGCACAAGATGGCCAGATAGATGCTGTTTAACCCAGTCTTTGACCTCTTGATCCGAGATCATATCGGTACCCTCTGCCCTATTAGGAGATCGAACGCCATGACGAGCTATCACAAACACAACGACCGACTCGCCATACTTGCTATCCGGAATTCCAACAACGCTAGCATCCATGATATTAGGATGTTGCAGTAGAGAGTTCTCGATCTCGAGGGGGTGGATGTTCTCACCGCCCCGGATGATGAGGTCTTTGATGCGGCCTGTTATCTTGATATACCCATCTTCGTCCATGACAGCTTCGTCACCAGACTTCATCCACACCGTGCCCTCTTCATCGATATCGAATGCACTCTTGGTTGTCTCATCGCTGCCCCAGTATCCCTTCATCACCAAGTACCCCGATGTCAAAAGCTCGCCGCGCTCACCAACGGGAACTATACGAGACGGATTCATTGGGTCGACAATCTTGATATTTGTGTGTGGCATTACTCGACCGATGCTGCCTGTGCGTTGTTCGAAAGGGTCGCTTGGAGCCGTCATGCAGCTAACGGGAGCAGTCTCTGTCATGCCGTAGCAAATCACCAGGCTTTGTAGTCCCAGCTTATCGTGGACCTTACGCATCAAGGCCTCTGGAATACAAGACCCCGCAGCGATTCCCTTCAGCAAGTTCTTTGGTGGGCTACCCACTACATTTCCTTCCGCTAGTTCATCCAACATGGTAATCAACATAGTGGTAACTCCATACAGCCCAGTAGCATTGTGTTCCACACACATCTTCAGTGAGGCTTTGGGGTCAAAGGCTGGACTAGGAAAGAGAATAGCAGCACCTGTTGTTGCGGTGGCCATGTAGCCCAATATAGAACCAAAACAATGGAACAAAGGCGGCGGTACAACGATGCGATCCGCCGGCTCTAATCCCATGCGGTGCGCGATGAGTGCGCCGTTGTTGAGAATCGAATGGTGCGTAAGCATAGCTGCCTTGGGCAGAGAAGTGGTACCTGATGTGAACTGTATATTGACGACCTCGCCTGAATCCAATGGTGCGTCGGGTATCACGAGAGCCGTATTACCAGTAACGATCAGGTCATTATAGTCAGTCAACGCATGAAGATTGCTGGGAAAGTTGATGGCAGGGTGGTAAAGACCGTTGTCGAGAAGAATGATTTGTTCCAGGCTAGGCACGGCTTCGCTCTGAACTCGTCCATTAGAGCGTCGTGTGAGATCAGGAACGAGATCTTGTAGTAAAGGTAGGTTGCTACGGCCCTTTGTAGGCTTGTGTGCTAAGTCTGTCACTGCGCCAATCACAAGTATCTTTGCGTCGAGATGTTTCAGCGCAGCTTCAACTTGGTGAACATTGAATGAGGGGTTCAACGGTACTAGTACGGCACCGAGCTTGAAGATGGCGTATGTTAGAGCAGCGAACTCGACAGTATTTCCCAGACTGACAGCTACTCTGTCGCCTTTGCTGACTCCGAGCTGCCGTAGAGAATGGGCTAAGCGGTTTGATTCATGGTCAAGCCCGTAATATGTCAGTGTTACGGTGGTAGGTTTGATAGTCGATTTTGCTGGTGAGCGGGCGATTATGGCTGGCCGGTCTCCGTATTGAGATACTATGTCCGCAAAATGCTCTGGTATCGTCTGCTCAAAAAGTGGCGGCTATGTTTAATGTTATCAGTACCGTGGATTGTGGTCGGCTGTTTATGATGTCGAGTGTTAATTACTTACGTGTGTTGGACCTTGTGCAATACTCAAGCTATGTACCGTTTTAGGTCGTCCTGTAAGTGGCGATAACAGGGACTGTCTACTAAATCGTAAACAGTGTCCCCGCGATGAAACTAGTCTTGAAAGCATCGGGGTGGACATGAGAACATATGTGTATATATGAGCCCCTGATTAAGTCGATATACATATGTATATAGAGGCTGTCCCTGCTTTTTTTCGTACCGTCTGGCGGTCTATTGGGCCGTATATTCCGTGTCTTTAGGTACTCGGTGAACCCAGTATCACAATTTAAATCACCACGAGGTATATATATTATTTTTATGTTTGAATGAAGGTGTAAGTAAATAGCAGATCGTCTCTAGCTACAATTGAGTGCTGTGATCTCCATACGGTTTATGCAAGGCCTCTTATGCCAGCTCAAACTACAGCAGCCACACTTGGAGTAAGTCGTTCGTTTTGGAGACGATCTGTCCGCTCCAAATGATACAATAGCTACAGTAGTGTTTGTAATTGGAGCAACAACGTGAGGGGAGAACTCGGTGGTCCTATCATTGGGGATCGTTTAGGCATGGTTTCTTCCATCAATTGCTTTAAGCACCGTTATGGTCGACCATAGCTTTCGGTATCCCATTGTTGATTGTTTCACTGAACAATGACAAATAGTAGGGTTATAGGGTTACTTACCACTAGCTTACCGCTTTTTACATCGTATTGTTCGAACAAGATATGAAAATGGGATAATTAGATGAATACATGCATGAAGTGCTTGCTAAATATTACATATACGAATGAACACAAATACAGGTATCCGCATGAGGCGTTATATATCGTTACTGTTGGTAGTCTGCCATGCCTATTCTTGATAAAACAAGGATAGCATTTTTGCTACTGGGTTGCCCTGCAGTTCTGCTATGTATCGTGCCGAAATATTGACAATCGCTATTTGGCGAAGTTGGCCGATGATCAGGAATTGATCAACCCCTACGGCACAGTAAGACTCTCTTAGCTAATCTAGATTGTTCTCTCAGGAAATCGGTCACACTGCAAATCGCAAACTAGGGTCATACCCTCTCACCGCCTAGCGCTATAGTGTCACTTGTAGTGCTACCAATTCATAATATACAGGATGTCATACTGTATACAGTTGTATATGCGTGTGTTGATACCACACTATGTGTGTAGCTGCATGCAAGTAATAAACAAACTTGGTTCAAAGAGGTTGTTTAGGGGATATATTGCGAATCTTATCACATAGTATAATTAGTTACTATACTTTAATATGAGCATAGGTACGTACCAGTGTCAGCAGGTTATCGTCATCTGACCTATAACAGCCACATTCTAGGTCAGATATGCAGAACGTTTTACAAATAGACATGCCCTGACAATTCATGTCTACAATGTGGCTTGTGCCAACACAGCGTACATTCATGTGTGGTAGTACTACTGTAAGATTTACCTAGTTAGCTGGTATAAAAGGCGCCAACATGCTTAATTTTTCAATGAGTAGCTTGGCCATTGCGTAGATAGACAGGCAACAGGATTGAAGCATTTCAAAGCGCCCTGTCACCTCAAGAGTCATATATCTGAGAATGGGGTGTGTTTCAGAAGGACTATAGTTGTATATGTACATATGTATGAAGCCTTACGGCCAAGCTTATAGTACAACGATTACACTGTTAGGTAGCTTGCGTGGAAAAATCATTTCAAGCGAGCAGAATAGAGTAATTGAGAAATTGTCCGATCGACATTTGGCTTACGTAAAAAAAAGGAATAAAAAAAAGAATATTCTGAACTTATCCCCTCCCTTCTCGTTGATAATCGGCCGAGAATAGGGCTGGAAGATTTGCTACTAACTATCAAAGGATTGCTCCTAAATGTCCTATGTCTACTTATACTGTGTGTGCTCACTGACATTGAAGATGTTTTCCATTGCATTTTCCATGCAGTTTTGCATGTTATGTTCACAGACATTAGCAACCACGGGTTTTTTGAGCTGACTCTTGTCTCCGTTTTCTCCCTATCCGCTTCCTTCTCTTCTGTGCTTCACAGCCTCTACCTCTACCGGCATCGCTCCCCACAAGCAAAGCAACAAGGGCAGAGCAGAAGTGGTTGGTGCACATACGAATTCAGGTATGGCGACTACCTAAATGCAAGGCCGCAGGTAGGGCAGAGCAGGTTCGAGGAGCTGAGTGAGAGAATAAACGGAAACGCTTCAGGCGGACAGGCTTGACATATGAAGATAGTTGTATGTATACAATGTACATATGTACATTGTATGCTGCATAGCATAGTTGTTGCATGGGAGTTCCAAGCGCCAGACATCGCAGAAGGCAGATAAGACAGCTGTCAGGCTCAGCACGGTGTCGTAGTAAACGCATTATTCAACAACCGACAGACCTAGACGACTGGCTGCAGCTTGATACAGAAGCTATGTCATTTTATGCTATTCCATGCCCCATTATACCATCCGTGGTGTAGTGTCCGTCAGTCAACAGCCGAGAAAAACAATGGACACGCAATGTCTTGAGCCCTCTGCCTTATGGGAGAGTAACCATAGAGAGCTCGTCTCTAAGGGCGTGATATTCCAACCCAAGACTACGCTTTCTGTCGGCTATGGCAGCTGGAAGTCCTATAGTCAGTTGTAGAATCACAAATCACAAATAAATGGTATGGGCCGAGCGTTGGCCGAGCCAATTCGGGACTTGGCTTGGTAGTGTACAGTGTTTGAAATATCAGCCTTCTTTTGTTTGTCGTGTTTATTGTTCGGTGGCAATTTGTCATAACCTAACCCAGCTGTAGACCAAGTAGCCGAGCATGATTACAGTTTTCCTTCCGTGATTGTTTGTGCTGCTATTTGTAGCTTATTCCACCAGGGTTCTTCGTTTATTTACATAGTACCTTGTGGCGAAAATAATGTAGAGTCCGCTTCTTTCTTCTCCCTCTCTGGAAACAATAATAAAATTACAATCAATACCTTGCTTGGGAGTCTTTGAGGTGGTTCGGATTATCACCAAAAAAAAAAAAAAAAAACACAGCACACTCTTTGGAATTGTCTCACTCTGCAGCGCCAGCGCCGACAACTTGATTCCTGTTTGTTTGAATTGTTTGAATTGCTTTTACTGTGCCATCCGAAAGGGGGGCCTGAACGAACTTTGTGCACCACCTTCGAGCCTCAATCCCTGCTTAAGACAGGACAGCGGACTATTTTGCTTTTAATAAGGAAGTGTAGCTGTAGAGGGTTTTCGGCGGTTGCTTGCTTTTGCTTCGTCTTCATCGTGCTGGCTGAATATCTTCCTGTTGGCTTGGTATAACGACTTGCTCTCCTTCTCTTTGGCTCTTGATCTTGTCTTCTCTCGTTTCTTTGCCCTGCTTTGCTTCTTCTTGCTGGCCACCACAGTCTAGTCTTCGACTACTGAAACCCAAAAATAAGCCTTAACCCTAATATAGCGTCTAGTCATCCTCCGTCTTTCCTTTTGATAATCCTTGATTTCGACATCCAGGATCTCATCAATCATCATCCTGCACTTTATTTTCTGGCAGCCCTCATTCGTTTCTAAACTCGCAAGAGTGTGCCTTCTTCTGAATACATTCTACTCGTTTTCCCCCCAAAATTGGCCACCACCCCGGCTGATCTCTACTACTATCGTTGACCGTACAAGAACCTGTCGAGCCTATCACTACTATCCATCTACATCCTGCACACGAAAGCAGCTAACGAGCCTCGCCGATAGAATACTGTCCGTGGCTACCGTTCTTCTAGACGTCGGACCTTGTCAGTATCCATGCATGTCCCTGACTTGCTCAGACATCGTTTTCCTGCAAGCTTCATTGCCATCATCGTCGCTTAGCACCAGACAAGACACAGACCAAAAAGAAACGAAACGCTGCACCAAAACTCACAGGCAAAAGCCAACATCGCTTTTGGCCGCTGCCTACAACGATCTACGCTGAACAATATTACTGTGGCCGCCATATTGACTGGCACCACTTGTCGACTCTGATCTGTCTTTTTACATATTTATTTCTCTCCTTATTAGACACTACAATTGCCCCGTTTGCTGGCAACTGACTACCAAAATAGCGTTTGCTGTGAATGCCACCCCAACTACACGCACAATTGATACGTACAGAACCAAAATTCGGATCTCGACTTCAAAGCCCGGGCCGTGACCATCTCCCCGGCACATTGGCTCTCTCTACAACTTACATGATACTTCTGCTTGCGCCCTTTTGTGCTAGACTGTAATCCCGCTCTACAGGCGTGCTGCCGGCGACCAAGCAGGCAGTCTTCTCGGTCACTATGGATCGTGCCCTTGATGGCTCCGGCTTGATCACTGCGCCTGCAGTATCAGCAAAACCCAATGACGATTCATATTCCCCACCAGCACGCTTATATGAGCGATTGCGATTATTTTCAGGGTACCTCTGGGACGAGTCAAAACCACCCATCCACACACCCAATGACATATGGTAAGCCAGCTCTCTATAGCTGCACTTACACGTTAGCTTACGTCTTTATTCATTGCTAACGTCCTTTTCCTGCGTATACAGGCTTGTTCATGGCACTCGCTTTGTGTCCGTCTTCTCAGCCGCCAATGCCACACCCGCTTATAGCCCGAATGGCTTGCACGGTCGTATCATACCTAACCGAGTACCGACGTTCCCTATAACTACACCCGACAACAACGTCGTTTCGCCACCGCCATTCCCGACCGATATTCGATATGAGAACTCGTCTATCTCACCGCCTCCCCTCTCAACCTCCAGCGCTGAAGGTGTCCGAGAAGAGCCCATAGTGGCCCGCGTTACGTACAATGTATTCCGCGAAGAACGCAACTTTCAGATTGCCAAGATGCTTACCGCATCATCCGAACGGGCTGATTATATCGTCAAACCACTCGACTTTCTGCGCCTTAGCTCATTGCCCAATGACCGAGGCGCCATAATTGTTACCATATATGAGGATCCCGGCCCAAACGACATCATGAGGACTATGGACATGGGCCCCGCGTTCTACACTACACAAAAGTGCGGCGACCAGCTGGTGCCGCTTCGAAAGGACAAGTTTCAACTTGGCGAGCCAGTTAGCCTTACATACTTCTTGGACTTTGCCATAGGGGCGGCTCACTGCCTGGAAATGCTCCATCACCAACACGAGGTTGTACATGGCGAAATTCGAGGCGATTCGTTCCACTACAACCTGGCTGAGAACAAGGTTAAAATCTCAGTGTTTGGTTCGGGCATCAAGTTCTTTGAGCACGGTCTCTACGGCTCTACATGGCACTACTATCTGTCACACGGGCTGGGTGCACGCAACCGCTTACTCTACATAAGCCCCGAACAGACTGGTCGTATGGCTGTTGAGCCCGATACGCGGACTGATATCTATTCGTTGGGAATCGTATTTTGGACCATGTTGACACGACAGCAGGCGTTTGAAGGTGAAAACGTGATTGAAATTGTGCAATCGATCCTGCGGCACCGCATTCCTGATGTGTCACAAATTCGCATTGATGTACCACAGGCTATCAGCGATATCATACAAAAGTGCACGGCAAAGACGGTCAGCGACCGCTTTCATTCCGCCAGCGGGCTTCGTTTTGACCTTCAGGCTGTACAGCAGTTTCTTGTGAACGGAGATCTCGAAGGCCTTCAAGGGTGGAAAGCCGGAACCCGTGACGCTTCTTCGTTATTCACTCTACCCAGCGTTATGATTGGTCGAGACGCAGAGCGTGAGGTGTTGAATAGTGTTGTGGAGCGAGTGGCCTCTGGGTTCGCTATCAATACTAATGTGGCCCCCCTCAGTAGAAGTGCCACGGCTAACTCAATGACAAGCAACGGCCTACCAGACGTACCACCCTCTGCTCAACTGCCACTCGACAGTTTCATCGATAACTCTGGCGATATTTCCAGCGAGAACGGGAGTTGCTCGCTGGATGGGCTCAATCGTATCAACAGCGCAGAATCAAAAAGAGCCGGTTCGACGGTCATGGCTAGTGGTGGCGTTGAATCTGTAGTTAGCCTCAGTGAAAGCTCCTCTCGGCTTGTCCGCCCATGGGAGCGTAACCAGACTCTCAATGGAGATACCTTGAGTGTTTCGGAGAGTGTTGGAACTGGTACTGGGACTGGCGATGGCCTGCGACATTCGTCCACCGATGCTTCTACTACGCAACTATCACGGCCCCGATCATCATTCCGGGTGCGCAGAGGCGGCCATTGTGAGGTTGTGACAATCGAGGGAGCTGCTGGCTTAGGAAAGAGTCTTCTGGTACAGTCTGTAATGACCGAAATGCGCAAACGCGGCTACTGCGCTACTGGAAAGTTTGACAATGCTCGCCGAACTGCTTTTGGGCCGCTCCTTAAGTTGTTGTCGTCTCTGTTCAAGCAGGTTTGGGGCGAGAGAAACACAGAAACGCCATTCCACCAAGCATTGCGCGCCTGTGTCGAGCCCATCTGGCCGCAGCTTCACATAGCGCTAGGCTTGCCGCCATGGTTGCTAAACCCGGATGGCCCGTGTCGTACCAATGCGGCAACGTCCAATGCTAGTACCCGCCAAGACTCACCACCCGTCCTGGGCTTGACTGTTCCAACACACGGCAACTCTCACATCCGCCGTGGCTCATCACCTATCACACCGCTCACAGTCTCCCCTCTATCAACAGCGTCTTCCGCGCTACGAATCACGACGGAGTCGTTGGACGCCGCTAAAAATATACACGCCAACAAGGGGATTCGTATGATTAATGTCATTCTCGATGTCATCCGTCTGTTTGCACGCCATAAGTTCCTGTGTGTTTGCTTAGACGACCTGCACTTTGCCGACGATGAGTCGCTTGACTTGATAACCCAAATCATCAGTGCAAAAATACGCATGGTCGTCATCATGACGTATCGGCCTGACGAGATCTCAGCAGAGCGTGTTCATAGCTTAATTCATCCCACTGACTGCGAAGGTAAGCGAATACTACGCTGCATGTGCTGCCATGCATATAAAGCCGATAGTGCCGTGATTGTGCTGTGTATCATTGCGGAAGGCTGAATTGGAGTTGATGGTGCCCAAGCTAGACCCTCAGTGGTACCATGCATACAAAACTCTTTTTCACTTTTGGACTTGCATACCGAACCGACTTTCTACCTGACTCTTTGCCTACTTGATTTTTACTGACCATATCAATAGACTGTACCCGACCAGGCCCCATTGTCACCAAAATCCGTCTTAACCCCCTCCGAGAAGACGATATCATCGACTACGTCGCAGCTACGCTGCAGCGGCCACCCAACGAAGCTATACCTCTGGCTATGGTCATCCAGTCCAAGTGCGCTGGAAATCCGTTTTACATGCGAGAAATGCTCACAGCTTGCAATCGCAAGCGTTGCATAATGTACGATTTCCGAGGAGGTCGCTGGGCGTATGACATGGACAAGATCTACGAAACCTTCCGTGGCGATCAGGACTATGATGTCTTGGACACAGGGTTTATCACCCAGCGCCTAAAGGAGCTTCCCTCGGCGACTCGTGCCATTCTCACCTGGGCATCACTACTGGGTAACACCTTTTCCTTCCAGCTCATCTGCCATTTGCTGAGTGGCGAGTTCCTGTACGATGACCAGGACGAAGATCCCAAGCACGAGAGCCAATCTCACGAATCGAGCGACCTGAACGACATGGAGTGTCCCAAGTCACAGCAGCAGCAGCAAGAGGTCGACAACTATGCTCATGTATACCGTGCTTACACCCAAGCTGAGGCGATCTCGGGTCTCAACGCGGCAATCCAAGCGTCAGTTTTGGTTCCATCCGAGGTGGACGATCGCTTCAGATTTGCACATGATCGCTATGTGCAAGCATCTATGGCCATGAAGCCATGTAGCTTACAGAAAATGCATTTTGTTATTGCGCAAACTCTGTTCAAGTATCACCGCGAGGATGAGCGGTTAGGAGACACAATTGCGTCTCATGTCTGTGAGGCTGTAGATATCACCAAGAAGCGAGTAACACAACGTCGCGTATACCGCGACCTTTTGTGCGCTTCTGCCCAGACTGCAGCTGAAAGCGGAGCTCGGCCAACAGCAGCCAAATACTACACAACGGCAGTAGCTTTGCTGCAAGATAATCGCTGGTCAGACGACGAGGAGGGCGACGCATCGTACGAAGAGACGTGGATGCTGTACCTAAAGGCGGCTGACTGCTCGCTGTATCTTGGCCACCACGCTAGTACTGTCGCCTATATCAACGAGGTTCTCGAGAATGGGCGTACTGCCATTGAAAAGGCACCTGCCCACGTTTTGAATTCTCGCATGCTCTCTCAGACTGGAGATGCCGACGCTGCCTTAGTTTCGATCAAACAATGTGTCAACGCTCTAGGAGTCCCGCTGGATGCTAATCCCAGCTTCGAGAAGTGCGACGCCGAAATCCTCGAACTAGAGCAGCGCCTCAAGACTATGGACCTCTCGATGCTAGTCAATGCCCCTACAGGTGATCTCGCAACGCTCCCCAAGGTTGGTGCAGTATTGGCCGAAGCCCTGGTTGCTGCCTGGTGGAGTGATTCCCTGACCTTCTATAATTTGGCTCTCGTAACCGTCAATATGTATATCACATGTGGTTATTTTCCTCAAGCAGGCGTCGCATTTGTCTTACTTGGTACATTGGCCGTTAGCCATCTTGACAAAATCGAGTTTGGTATGCAGCTAGGAGACATTGGTACTGCTTTGTTCGAACGCGGTGATCCTGACGACCAACTCATCAACCGGGGCTGGATGATGTACTACAAGTTTCTCAGTCACCTCAGAGAACCCCTTCCGCTGGCAGTATATCACCTAGAGAATATCGTCAAGTCGAATGTTGCCGATGGTAACTTTGTGGTCGAGCTCATTAGCTCCGGTCTTACAGCGATGGCCAAGCTCTCATTGGGGGAGCATTGTACCAAGCTTGAGACATGGTGCAATCAGTCCATCGAGGATATGCCGGGCTGGGAGAATGACACTCGTGGAGGCACCTTGCTTATCAGCATCCGTCAAGCGGTCCGTGCTATGCAAGGTAGAACGAATACGGCCGACCCCCTGGAAGTTTTGAGCGATAACGATCACCAAATGTCGGCATATAAACACTGGCTCAAAAACAACGTACAAAATGGCGGACGTTCGACCGCCGCGTACCAGATAGTTGAACTGGGCATCTTGGTCTTATACGGGCACTGGGACAGAGCGGTTGAAATTGGTAAGCTTTGCGTGGAAAATATGGATCTTATGTGGTCAGCTAGAGGCAGCCGCCAGTCCTTACTGTTCTATGCGTGGGCTTTAACGACCGTGACGCTCAACAAAGTCCACAGTGAGTCCGGGGAATACACTGAAACTGAACTCAAGGACGCTGTCGCCTATGCGATTTCCGAGGTCGAATTCTGCATCAAGAAGACAGAGGCTTTGACGTCAGTATCTGATCTCAACTACAAACATTGGATAGTTTATATGAAAGGCTTCATCAAAGAGCTTTGCAACAGCTTTGGCGATGCCGTCCGTCTGTACGAGATCGGCGTTGAGCACTCAGTCGAGCACTCTTTCCCCCAAGAGGAGGCTATCGGGCATCTTCTATTATGCAGTTTGCTGTATCGCAGAAAGGCGCCATGGCTGGCTGGAAGTTCCTTGCAGCACTGTCTTTACCTGTTCCGCAACTACGGCGCCTTTGGTGTTGCCGAGCATCTCGAAAACGTCTATAGTGACATCATCCAACGCCAGAACCGACGGCCTCGGGCCATCGACATGGCTGTTCAAACCGAAGGCTATCTTTCAGAGTCACTTTCTAACGACTACAAGGATAACAACACTAACAATAATGGCCACTCTTCTCATCCTCACCACCATCACCACCGCAATACACACTCTCGGGCATATTCGAACCACCGCCACCCAATTGTTTCTCCGCCTACGGACAAGAGCAACGACAATTCTGATTCCAAGTCCGATAATCTGGACGACCATTGGCCGGATCGAGGATTGGACCGAGGTAGAAGTACCGGTCTACCCGAGCTGGACATTATCGATCTCCAAGCCATTCTGCGGTCATCTCAGATCATCTCATCTGTCCTGCAAGTCGACGAGCTACTCAAGACCATGTGCGATGTTATCCTGCAGACCTGCGGCTCAGCGACGCTTGTAGGAATCATCACCAAAGATCCCTCCAACGGTAGCTGGGTCTTGACGGCCAGCGGATCCCCAGAACACGGAGCTACGGCGCATCTGCCTGGACTGTCTCTCGACTCTACCGAGTACATCGCTGAAAACGTCATTCACTACTGCACCCGCTTTAGAGAGTCTGTCTTCGTTCAAGATATCACTACCGAAGAGCGTTTTGGTAACCTAAGTGGTACGTGGCTTGAGCTCAACCCTGCAGGCAAGGCAATCATTGTCATTCCAATCCAGAACGTCAACAATTACCTCCATGGCGTTCTGTACCTTGAGGCCGACCCGTTTTCATTCACGGACCGGAACCTCACTGTGCTACGATTACTAGTCAACCAGATATCGATCAGTTACAGCAACGCACAGGCTATGAAGGGGCTAGAAAAGGCATCTGCTGAAGCCTCGTCTGCTGCTGCTGTGCAGAAAAAGGCTTTAGAGAACGCCCAGCGGGCCGAAGTCAAGGCTCGTGAGTCGGAAGTCAAAGCCCGCGAAGCTGAAGAAGAAGCCAAGCGTAACGTCAAGCTTGCAGAAGAGGCCGCACGAGCTAAATCGTCGTTCCTCGCCAACGTCTCCCACGAACTTCGAACGCCACTTAATGGTGTGATTGGTAACGCAGATCTTCTTTCCCGCGGCAACCTCGATCCTGAGCAGCAGGAAATTGCCGAGTCAATTCGCGTATCTGCAGATCTTTTGCTTGTTGTCATCAATGATCTACTTGACTACTCACGTATCGAGGCAGAGAAGATGCAGTTGCATATCCAAAGCTTCACGCCGTTTGTCTTGCTTAGCGAGATCATCCGCGCCGCGCGGTTTACGCACAAAGATAGATATCAGAGCAACCAAGTGCAAATCATCAAGACGGTTGATCTGCCGCAACAGCTCGAAGTTATGGGTGATCCGATCCGACTTCATCAAGTCCTTGGCAATCTGATCAGTAACAGTGCCAAGTTTACGGACCGTGGCTCCATCACCATTGGTGCCCACATCGAATCGGAGACGGAGACTACTTGTGTTCTGGGCTTTTGGGTCACGGATACGGGAATGGGTATCGAGGAGTCTGTACTTCCACGTCTATTCCAGCCGTTCAGTCAAGCGGATAATAGCACATCACGTGCCCATGGTGGTAGTGGTCTCGGTCTGAGCATCTGCAAAAGCCTGGTGCAGACAGTCATGGGTGGCAAGATCCATCTAGAGAGTAAGCCACAACAGGGCACCAAGGTCATGTTCACGGTTGAGTTCCTCAAGTCTGGACAGCAACAACTCGGAGAAAGTATTCCCATTGCCAGTAGGCCTCCGCTTGAATCACCCCTGCTGAGCACAGCTACCACTCCTACAAGCTCTATCGCCACGATAGCGCCATCACGCTTCCCGGCACCTAAAGCTGCCGAAGTCGTTGAAGCTACTAGGATCTCCGAAATGGCCAAATTTCACGATACTGCTGGAGTCACGGGAGCTATCAGAACTGCCCAGCTCACCAAGGTAGGGATAGCCTCTTCAACAAATACGTCCGCTATGGACATCAAGATCGCTACATCTGCTGCAAGGTCAGAAGCATTAGATCCATTAAGTCCAACTACGATGTGCGCTGTGCCACCGGCCCTTCAACGCACAGAATCCGACTATCTTTCCTCGCCCACCGAGACTGCTTTCACGCCTACAACACCTACCACTCCGGCCCTCGCTCTCTCTAGAATTCCGACGCCGGATGTACGCGTGTGTGTTGCCGAAGACAACCACATCAACCGGCGCATTGCTGTACAGTTCCTTTCCCGCCTAGGCTACCAGCACATCGATACGTACGAGAACGGACGCCTAGCCGTGGACGGGTTGCGCAGTATGGCACACAACAACACGCCATATCATCTAGTATTGATGGACGTACAGATGCCAGTTATGGATGGCTACGAAGCCACCAAGGTTATCCGGCAGGATCCATTATCCGAGGTGCGCGACGTGCTCATCATTGCCATGACAGCGTCAGCCATCTATGGAGATCGAGAGAAGTGTCTTAGCGCTGGAATGAATGACTATCTTGCCAAGCCGGTGAAGTCGGAGGTGCTCAAGAAGAAAATTGACACATATATCAAGATTGTAGAGGCACACCAACAAACTACAACTCTTCCGATTCATAACGCGTAGTCCTAAGCCTTGTTGTTTTTTGAACATTGACACATCTCTACTATCATCTCTTTCTATCTCTGATCTCTCTATCTCTCATATCCCATGATCACTTCAATGCCTACTTTAGGTCTACTTCTTTTTTTCTTTTACTTTGATTTTTTTTGGACATGACTTTATGACATCTTGGGCTGCGGCTAAAATCTATTATGTATCACTTTTTATCTTCTTTCAGCCATAAACGATAGATGACCCTTTTTTATTATCTCACATCATCCATACTTTTCTATTTCACTCAACACCACACACTGGCGATCCTACTATTTTTTTTCTATTTCTTCTATGCGGCTTATCATCCACATCAAATACGGAGTTCTCTTTGACTTTGAGTTGTCCTCCTAGTTTAGCATATGTGGTTTTCTTCTTATCATGCTATAGTAATAATATGCTTGGCGTATGTTCTTCTGGGCTTTTGCGGGTTCCCCAATCTCATTCTATCTATCGTCTCTATTTCTTTTTTCATATGCAGCATAGTTTAGTTGTCATGTCTTCAGTTATTTCACTTGGTTAATTTCTTATCCATATTTATCATGATTCTAGTTTATTTTTAATACATGTTTCCATGGTAAGAACATAAATTACTTCTTCTTCCATTATACATTCACTATTTCGTTCATCGGGTCTAAGACTTATAAGGAGAGAACGGTTGTGAACATGCTAAAGTATCTTCTATACATGAAGGTTCTGATACGTGTAAAAAAGAGACTTATCTAATCGATATGATGGCATTATACAGGTGTGTCTAAAGGGTACTCGGGCGCTTAAAATGCACAAAGGAACCTAAGGGTATAAAGTAGACACATGGAAGGGGGTGTGGTATTTAAGCGTAAAATTAAAAAGAAGCCCGTTAAGTGAAAAGAGAAAAGACTAGTATGGAAAGAAGATCGAGGAAATATATAATTAGATGGCTGAGCTCAGTATGCAAGTCATCATGCAGTTGAAACACACCATATATGAAGATGAGAGAGTAAGGAGATATCATTACTATGTATGTACATATGTATACCTATATCGTATGTACATGGAATGGAAGCTCGGTATATTCTCATGTAAAGGGCTATGATATCACGGGTTTGGTCACAAAAGGGCGCACTAAACATGCACACGCCCCCTCCTTCTTCGTCTTCACGTCTAGGGATATTTCCTATCATCACCACACTGTACTATTACATACAGATACAGCAGTTATTAGAACAAAGGAAAAGATAAGAAGGAAGAAGAAAATCATCAAGTTATATGAATATAAAAAGACCTCCGTCGTCACTTTCATGGTTCGCTAGACGAGGACAAGGGATAGGTGAAATTTTTTCATATTTGTTTTTATCTTTCCCATAGTTACTGTTGATAACTAGTGAACGCGGCCTTGTCGATAAACACTTTGTTATGGATAAAAGCTGTAATGATAAAAAGGATATACTGATATACGTGTGCACATACATGTCTATAATGCATGTATGCCTAACAATGGCATATATTGCATATTTATATCGTATTTTTTTATTGTCTGCAACTAAATATAGCGAGTTGGTTATAGAGAGAACAAAGAACAAGGCAAAAAAAAACTCTGCCGTATTCAATATTTTGGCCTGCGTGTTATCAAAATCCCCCAAAATCAAGTTTCACAAAATGGCCAAAGTTGGAGTATGAAGATATAGTAACGGGTTTTTTTTTTTCGTTTGTTGTTAGTATTTTAGATCCTTCGCATTTCACTCAAGCCCCTCGTTTATATTTTTTTTTTCTTGGGCTATCGAACAACTCATAATGATGGAACTTGAACAAAATGTTGACAGCGAAGAAAAGGTCGCAGATGTGGCTACATGAAATATTGCTAGTTTCTCTAATATTGAAATTGGCGATGGTTTCATTTTATGTACAGTTGAGGAGACGAGATTGTTTCTATGATTGTTAACTATTTGAAGTTGTTTAGTGAATGTTATGTTGGTTGTGATGTTGGTAACCCTAGTATCGGGGTTACTCCGTTATCTAACCCTACCGCTGAGAAACTGAAGTACACTGAAACTATCCGAAAGAGACCCCATCTTGAACAGAACAGTTAGACTACTTTGAGCGAGTGTAAAAGATATAGTGCGCTTTATGCCTTATTTCATCGTCAAAGTTACAATGTCTCTTCGTATCTGTTTCTCGGTTGGCTTTATCACATCCTTCTTATCCCTTCTCCCCCCCCATGGGCGGCTATGTAAAGACGAAAGACGACGGACAGTTTCGTTGTATTTGCCCCGCTAGTAGACTCTGGCTGGGCTTTCCAAAAGCAGAAGCATATACGAAAACGGGCGAAAGAAGTATGAGAAAAGTCGGCTTGTTGCTAACCGAGCAAGATCGGGAGTCACAGTAACAGTTTGGCAGCTAGACAAAAGGTGTCTATATAAGACTAAAAAGCCCGTAGTAGATTTCAACTTGGGTCTTAAGTTAAGTGGCTCCGTCCCATGGCGCATTGTTGCATGGTTGGTGCATATTAGTATGAGCCTGGTCTCGGAAGGATAAGAAAGGAATGCGGCCGCGCAAAGAGGTCGCTTACAACAAGCGCAGGTTGGGGCTACGGACCAATGATGACTACTACTAGTAGTATTCATGCTACCTTGGCTACAGTGGGCATAGACAGTTGTATCTTTGTGTCCATGTTACATTTCCGTCTGTGAAAACAACGAAAAACAAGCCCAAAAAGAGAGAGCAGAATGCCTTTGTTTTTACCCACTTGGACTACATTTCCAAGTAGTAAAACCTTGATATCCGAGAAGGATTATCTGGAACGATCGTTTCTATATGTATGCAGATATGTGAATACATACGTATGGTCTGGACCGAAATGGAGATGACTAGAAAGAGCTCGAGTCTATAAGCGAGGTAGGATATGATA
This sequence comes from Davidsoniella eucalypti, assembly GCA_004009845.1. NCBI lineage: Eukaryota > Fungi > Ascomycota > Sordariomycetes > Microascales > Ceratocystidaceae > Davidsoniella > Davidsoniella eucalypti. The sequence continues at coordinate 249,464 of RMBW01000072.1, read as the reverse complement.
TTACCGTGGGACTCAATTTCTGCTTACAGTAGTATTGGTATGGTATCAACTACTATCATTACAATATCACAGAAGGGTTGGTGGCCTGCTGGTCGTATAGAAAATCATATGACAGGTCTATCGAATGGCCCGAACAGTTGATATTCCCTCGGGCCTTTAGAACGTAATACTCGGGATATAAAGCATTAGATGAGCGAGTAGGGGGGTATATTTGTATACTAGTATTTGTATACTAGCAAGCTCAGCAGAAATAACTTGGGCTATACCTTTCAACCACCGGCTTCGAAGAATTGATAGTCCTGACGATCGTTGTTGCTATCAGACGGAGTAAGCAATGACTTAGGAAGCGAGATAAAAAGTGTACAGAGCCCGTTAAAGAGACAAAGGTATTCAGTAGGCTACAGGAAACATCGAAATTAGGTCATGACTATGGTTTGAAATGGGTCGACCTTTTGTTATGGCGTCATACGTTGATTTCGGAAAAAAAAAAGAACTAATAAAGAAAGGGTCTACGCGGTCTGACTGGGAAAAAGGTCCAACAATATACCAAAGCTCTCTTTTTTTTTCTTCTTTTTTTTTTCTTGCCGGACAAGCTCATATAAAGAAAACGGCATGGCCCATACATATTCCTTGTGATTTTGCCGTCACATAAAAGCCATCTTACCAAGTTCACTTTTCAATAAACTGTGACTGTGTTTTATAGCTCGATAGTTCGTTAACAATACCAGTGGTCAAGATTTGGAGCATTTATTTATACTTTTCAAGGTGTCGAACTTCCCTGTTCAAGGTTGCTATTTTAATAATACACAATCACATGTACTTGTAAATCTGTCGATGCCGCACATGCGACTTAAGATTTAAGCAAAATAAAAATTAAAAAAAGATAAAAGAGAACAAATAGAAAGAAGGATGTGATTTAGGAGGTGTGATGTGATGTGAAAAGAACACACATCAGTTGTCAACCAGCGAGAAAAGTACGCCAGGAAGGGCCGGAAACAGTTTGCGAGAATACAGATACATCTGTAAATGCTGTTAAAACATAGTTGTATAGTTCCATGATGATGTTATGGACACTGTCGACGATATAATGTAGAACTTGGAGATACATATGTACATACATAAACCAAATGAATTAAAACCTTCAAAACCATATAGTTACCATGACATTATCTACATATATAATCTGTAACTCTGGCTTGTTGTTTAACATGTGATTGTCTTCTACTCTTCTATCTGAGATCGCTCCTCATCGTGCATATATAATTTGCCAGCCTGGCTTTCCTCTTTTCTTCTTCCCCCCCTTCCCCCAATGTCTCTCTTAATCTACAAAGGAGCGGCTTCTTAGACATCCGGACGGGGTCTTTAAATATTTATTACTAGAGGAAGCAAGTGTCATTTTTCTCTCGGGCTATTTTCTGAACAAGGAAGAAAAAGAAAAAAAAGAAACGTCTACATAAGTATACCAGGGCAACCATGATGGCTGTTTGTCTTTTCCCTCAACCTTTGCAGCTTTTTCCCTCCCATGAAGCCTAGTTTTTGGGCGAAGTAACAAACAGTCACAGTATTATCAGCCATGGATACCGGGGTCAAGTGAGGAGCACAGACTCTCATTCCACGCGGTTTCGCTCCCCGAGGCTTGTACTTTTTGCTCTTTTCTTTTCCATTATTGTCTTTCTTTCTCTCGTCCTTTTGTTTCTTTGTCTTTTTTTTTCGAACCAAGGATGGGGTGGGGTGGAAGGAAGAGGGGAGGGGGGGGGTATTGTTTCGTTTCAAGATGGTTGCCTTGTTGACGATGATCTAGTTAGCCTATAAGGGAGACCATCTGGACGAGAAATAGGCAACAGGCACCAAAGGGAAACCCATAAGAGGATAAGAGAAGGTCTTGTTTCTTTCGACCGAATAGCTCGGTCTACATCTGGCCCGTGTATAGTAGAAAAAGTATGGCCCAGATAAGTAGTGTATACAAGTAATGTATACAGATATGTACGCTCTTTCGTTCTTCTTGTCACAATGGTAGAGTAACATCCCTTTCTTGAAAATCTTCCCCGCATGTTTTCCCGATAATGTCTGATTCGGGGTGCTGAGAGGGGGGGGGGGGAAGGGACTGCCGACTTTTTTCTTTTCTTCCATTAATGGGCTTTTGTTATAGGTCTTACTAAGAGATAACGTAACTCCTTGGACTGGATTTTGGGGTACAGAACAATATGTGGAATGTAGTGATGAACGCTCTCAAAGAAAGGAAAACCTTCTTCTCTTGGACACGACAGCGTAAACGATTTTTGACTCCGGGTATTGGCTTAGTTCTCGGTTAATACGATGGTTTAATGAACAATATGCACAGCCCTTGTGCTTGTGCTTGGTGACTTGATTATGCAAGTCAAATCACACTTCCCTGACTAAGCTGGTTATTATTAGTTTGTTTGTTCATTTTAGGCTCAACTTGGCTTAGTCTTTTTCTTTTTCTTTTTTTTGTTTCTAGGCCACTGATTTTATTTCTTGTGTTGTTCTTTCTCACTACTTTAGGCTAGGATCTACAGAGCAACGGAATCAATCCAACCAAGGGTCTCGTCGACTTTTGTATGAAGATGTTGTGAAAAGTAAAGCGAGAAACACGAAAATGATCAAAGTAAACAGTAAACACAATCCCTGTGCAACCTGTCCAACTTGAGCCTTTTTTTTTTTTTTTTTTTTTTGTCTGTAGAAAATACCATCGTCAGTAGTTGAAGCCAAAAAAAACGCTCTCATATCTATCTTGGTATTCACGAAGCTTGGAACTGTCTGTGTATTCTTTGTTCTTTTGCTTCTTCCCGCCCCTAACCTGATTTTCATGGCCCGAAGCAAACAATGAGAAAAGCTATGACCATATGTTGTGAGTTTAGCTTAGTTTCTTGTTTTCCTAGTTGGTCTAGTCTTGTTAGGCTAAGGAGAGATTAGTCAAGGTCTTTGTCAGCTATCAACCCTATAGACTGGCATTCTAATGTGTTCATTGTTCTTGCTCCACTTCTTACCACACAGAAATCCCGTATTTGCCGGAACTAAACATCGGATCATCACGGAACCAATGTCCTTGTCCCTGGATGTCATATCATGCCTCTGTAAACTGGCTTGAACAAAGCGGTAACAGCATCGCCACAACATCAAATTCACGGCGTTTTCGTTCGCCGGTTTACAACTATATATCTATAGTAAAGGTGGGATCCGTTTTACTGCTAAGACCGGGATAGCGGGGTCGATCCGTTTCCGGTACAGCAGTTACTTTTCTTAATAATCATAATAGTATATAAGGACAATCCACAGTCATCTAACTTGACCAATCCCATCTTCGAACATCACCAATCACAACAATTGCAACATCTCAGCCAACATTTTTTCAGCCTTTCCATCAATCCTTTTTTTCAACCAACAACCAACAACCCCCTCACCCCCAAATCTTTCAAAATGCCTTCCGGTTCTTACAATGTTACTGTGGCCTACAAGACCACTCCTGGCGCCACTTTCGACATGGACTACTACCTGACCAAGCACATGCCCTTGGTCGAAAGCCATTGGAAGGCCGCCGGCCTCGAGTCCTACAAGGTTGTCGAGTTCGACCTGAGCGCCGACGAGGCCCCTCCCTTCCAGGTCATGTGCTTCATGGCCTGGAAGGACGAGGCTAGCTTCAAGGCCGTCGCCTCTAGCCCTTCCTCTGCTGCCGTCTTCGACGATGTCTCCAACTTCACCAACATCCCCCTCAAGGTCCTGACTGGCACTATCTACTAAACGTCGATTAGTGACAAGTAGCATGCGATTTGCGGACCGGAAACCGGTTTATTTGATGCTGCATATGCAATTCAATGGCGTGGTGTTTTGATCGCTGTGCTTACACTCACCATTTCCCTAGTATGTCCCTAAATTACCCATCTGCGCCTACTGTAATCGGCTTTCCACTAACCACTACAAAAATATCAAGGCGGAATATAATGTGACACTGAAGAATAATATGTACATGCTATATGCCAGCCTATATGCCGTGGCTGGCCACTGGCCCGACAAGCTTCGACTGCCTATAACTACAATGTTTATATTCACATACATATATATCTTATCAATATACTGCCCATCATCACCAAGTCTTGTTCTGTGCAAAATGTATCTATCTGTATGTATGTTACATATCTGTCTACTTTATTTCTCCATGCTGTAAAATGTGAAACCGGTGAACCGAACTCTCAAAATTAAGGAATAAACAAACATATCAAAACTCCGATCCAACGAAACGTCAAAGAGGATGTACACACAACGACGTTTAGTTGCAAGTCCATTGATATAGACCAAGCTTGCGAAATCTAGCTAATAAGCCTAGTTACAGATAATAATAAGAAATATATATATATAATAAAAAGGACAGGCATCTAGAGCCCTCTTTTCCCATCTTAGATCAACGCCAATCATGTAACCTTCAAGGAGACAACCCTCGCCGTAGATGGAACAAAGAACTCCATCTTTGACGCCCTGTGCAAATCACCGTGCGTAATTTAAGCAACAAAGCGCATCGCATCGTTTTTATATCTCAAATCGCCTTGTATGTGTCTTCTTGCGTCTAATATGGCTGTATATATGTGTGTTGTGATAAAATCATCGTATTTTGCTGTGCTAGTAGTGTATGTCCATGGTGAAATCCCAGAATGCTGATATGCTGTCGTATAGTTACTAGATAGATGATAATGCTTGCTGCACACGAAAATAAACAATAAGAAATGGTGGGAAAAGATACGATACAAAAAGAAAGAATATAAACTGATCAATGTTTGCAAATGCTTCTGGAAAAATCAGAAAAATGACAAGAGCCTATAGGCCTTGATGTACAAAGACAGCCCATGTAATATGGTTGGCTGACTCTATATTAATTAGTTGTATATGCATGGTTCAACTTCAACAAAAGTTGCCATTACACTGTCTCACTTCGTCGTTGTGCAATTGTGAAACACCATTACTGTCATGATGCGTCGGTCCTCGATCTGAATCAGTTCTTAGATGAGTCTTCGGTTAGTAGAGAGGAAACTGAATGGCCACCGCCACCACCGCTAGCTCCAGCGGTAGCACCACCACCAGCGTTACTGTTGGAGGCATTATCACTTCCACCGCCGCTACGTTGAGCGTCTCCAAGCTTCTCTCTAGAGCTAGATCCACGTATACCAGGCGGCCCATGTCCCTGCGGTCCGGGACCAGGTGGCCCAAGATATGTCGGTTGTGGTTGCGGTGTGAAACTGCGTCCGGGTCCTAAGCTTTCCGCGCGAGAACGGTCACGATCACGGAAGATATCGATATCACCACGGACATCGCTACGTTGGCGGGAATGGCTCTGGCGCCTGCTTGGTCCTGCACTTCCTGTACTACCTCTTAAAAGAGGACCGGATGAAGAGCCTATCAAGTTGGCCGATGTAGGAGGCCCAAATGGTGGCGGAGATCGACCATCTGCAGGCGGGCCTGTTGCTTTGCGCTTTTTGGGGGACTCGGCTAAATATATGGGGAAAAAGAAAAAATGGGCTGTATGTTAGCCTACAGAGATTCTTGTTTGCGCTTGAGTTTGGAAGATAATAACGAACCGGCTGCTGCAGTAGGTTGTGTTGAGCTGCTACCCCCTGCACTGGTCGTGGGGGGTTGCCAGTGATGAAAGAATATGGCCCCTGACTGCGTCTCGGAGCTCGCTGAAAGCTGCGGCGGCGGGTAGTTAGCGGGATGCGGGCCCGTTGATGCGGCTGTGTTTATTGCCGTCAGTGGACGCCCCGAGACTGAAGTTTGTGTAGATCGGCCTGCTCTTGTTGCTGGGGAGTTGGGATTAGCAAATCCATGTGGCTGAGGCATGACACTTGGCGTCGAAGGATATGTGGAATACGGTTGTGAATCTCTTCGATGCCCTGGTGATATAGGAGCAGACGGTCCATGTTGCTGCTGTGAAGACGAGTTTGCAGACAGCGCTTGCTGGGCCCAGTCCATCGCCCCCGGAGGGAGAGTGACACCACCCATTCCAGCAAATATAAATGGTATCATGGGGGGAGGAACGCCTCCACCAAGCGATGTCCGTAGAATCTCAAGTTCTAGTTGACGTTGGTCCCGCCGCAGCGTTTCTTGACGAGTCTTTTCTTCTTCCTGTCGACGCTTTTCCTCTTCTGCTTTGGCCATAAGCCATGGCTTCCATGCCTCTTCAGTTCCTTGCCAATTTGAAGGTGGCGCAGGAAGTTGTGCTAGACTTTGATCGTGAACCTGCAACTGTTGTGACTGCTGCTGTTGTGACAGTGGTGGCGGGGGTGGTGGCAAAGGCGGTTGGTGTACTGAAATGGAGTGGTGATGTGAGGTGACTTGATGGGGATTGCTGGGTGCTGCCGGTGCCGCGGGTGTAGTGATTGGTGGTGGGGGTTGTTGGTGATGGGGAGGTACCACTGAGGGTTGAAGTTGTTGAAGTTGATGTTGATGGTGTGGCGGCGGCTGGGGATGTGAGTGCGGTGAATGCTGGTGATGCTGCTGTGAAATATGCTGTGAAAGCGGAGGCGGGGCGTGTTGTTGATGCTGAGGGTGCTGCGGATGTTGAGGATGATGCTGGTGAGAGCGCTGTAGTGAGCTCGGAGGTGGCGGTGGCGGAGGTGGTTGCTGCTGCTGCTGATGTTGTTGTTGTTGTTGCTGAGACTGAGGCGGTAAGTTCATAGCTGCCGGCAATGGCAACCTGCCATGAGGGCCCGACATGGACTGCTGAGAGTGCGTATATGGGCTTTCAGATCGTTGCGAGTTTGACATTAGTTTGTGGGCGTCTTGATATGAAGAAGGTGGTGACAATCGTGTGGTAGCCGGTGGGGTTGGTAGGTCATGAGAGTCTCGATAGCCAAAAATGGCCTGCTGCTTGGATGTGAGCATTGTGGTCAGTCACCCGTCTCAGGGGATGGAGAGGCGTTCAGAAGTGCAGAGATGATGGGCAGTAGAGGCAGTGACAGATATATTGTCGTATGGGTGAAGCAGAAATGGCGTCGACCAAGCCCCATAAATTAAGATGATATACAACGACTTCTGTTGCCACACGAAGAGGGTGAAGGAGGATGTGGAAGGGTTTAAGTACTTGATGGGTATAAAGCAGGAAAGTCCTGGCCGCAAGAGGAAGTGTAGTGACAGCAGATATAGGGAGGCCGAAGGATGGGCCAGGATTTGGCTCGGCTCAGCAACCTAATGCAAGTTGCAGGTTACAACGATGGCAATGGCAAGAGAATAAGAGATAACAATGCCAATCGAATAGATAGTAGCGGCAGTAGGAGGAGTGAGAGAAAACACAATATTCAAGCCATGTCCTGTTTTGGATAGTAAAAGAAATACACGGAATAGAGGAATATCGTAGATTATCTTCAAACTACAGTAGCTGAAGAGTAATACACGACGAGGGAATTGAGGGAAACAAGCTCTGGGGTTGTAGAGGTGTATATAACCTTTAATAGAAATGCAGTGCAGAACCGGAGCTAGGCTAGACTGTATTGTTGTTCTCGATCCGTCACTTTTTTGGCAAGCACTTGCAAGCATCAAACATGAAACCTGTAATGGCAGTGGATGAGGCAAGGTTCTCAATAGACAGGCTATAGTTCCAATGCCATGTGTGTGCGTGTGGGGGGGGGGGGGGTCATGGATTAAAAAGAAGCTATGGGATGGTGTCCGGACCAGGGCCTTGGCTTCAAGTCCAGCAGCGTTGCGTAGCCTGAAGAGGAAGCCCAGGAACATTATTTAGAGCAACAATTATTTTCAGACATAGAGGTAGGGAAATGGGAGATGGGAGAAAAATGAGAGAAAAATGAGCTGATCTCGCATGCCTAAGTCGATATGTCCGTCCTCAACACTGGTTACTAGGATGTGAAAGTCACGATGACATGGAAAGAGGCTATTGTTAAGGATTCTAGGTAGAATGTGGGTCGCTGTATATAGCAGAGACGAGCCTAGTGAGTATATCACCAAGGCCGGCATATTATCATTGTAGGCCGGTGTCTTGCACTGTTGACTTTGTTTGATGGTTTATGGGCATAAGAGAGCGTGATTCTAAGTGACAAAAGATGGTACTTCACGGATGACAAGGAGCTATGAAGTGAATCGTGCTGTACTATGACTGTGTCTATCTCCTGTCACTACAGGTCCTTGGCACTAGTTGCAACAAGTAACCAAAGTATTTTTTTTGGTTAGGTGACAAGTCTTCATGTACATTTAGACGAAGCAAGAGTGATATATACGTCTGTGTATGTTTATGGATGGACGGACGTAAACTTTGTGTTAGTGGACACATCCTTGTATATCCAGGCAGGCCATTATTGCCTTTGAAGCCAGTTACAAAACTGAAAATGAGCGTAGACGGCCACAAGGATGTCAAGGGAGTGAATATGTCGACTTTTACCATTTTAAGTAGGCCATTTTTCAACAAGATATTAAGTGTGAAAAAGGTGTGTGTATAGAGACATGAGCTAGGAGATTGTGCGCCAGGGTCTGCAGGAGATGGACGGGTGTGTGTCTATCAAGCTGTCTTTTCCTGCATGGGCTTGTCTGCTACACTGCACTCGCAGCTTAGAATATTGTTGACCAGGGTCCAGGATGTACATGTAGACGAAGGGCACCAAACAAAGAAAACAAGAGAAGATAGAAGAGGGGCTAGGCTTGTATGAAGATGCCGGGATTTTGCGGTCAAAAGTGGATAATAAATGGCAAGTTTGAGTGTACAAATAAGTAGAGGAGCTGTGATGTGATGTGATGCGATGCGATGGCAATACGATGATGCTATCGAGGGTGTGGCCAAAATAGAGCAGGAATATCTACCTGTATGTAGCACGGCACTCCATTGGGCTGCACCTGCGCCGTACCGCACAGCACAGCACTGTACTTATTTTCTCTGATGCTCTACTTCAAGCATTGCCTTCTGCACTCCGTATAGTTTTGCTCTATTGCTTTATGCTTTATATTGCTGGAGTTGTAGCTTTGGCTGCAGATGCGACTATACAAACAAATACATCTGCCTTTCACAGCCAAAGGGACATGTGGCAAGCAGCATAAGAAGGCGAGAACATGAACCAGTGTAGACATGCTCTGTAATATGTTCTTTGATCATTCTGCTAGTGGTGCTATTTCTGTAGCTATAGCTGTCGTGGTCGTGAACATAGAAGCTAGTGTCAGGGACGAAGGTTTGATAGTAGAGTTCCCCGGACCCTCTGGTGGAGAAAAAATAGGCAACGTACTTAATGGCAACTAAGAAATTCCTCGCCATGGAGCTCTAAGCTATCAGCCTAAGGAGCTAGTATTACCGCACAGAGTACGACTTGTAACTATACTGAGTAGTAGTGGGAGCGGGCGATAGGTCAAGTAAATAACAGCCGTAACGGTAATAGCAACGATGGATGTGAATAATCAAGCATGGACATCGATCCATCAACAAATAGCAGGACTTGAAGTAAGCACTACGTCAATGTTCCTTGTCTTCACTTGAAGATGAAGTGAAGAAAGATGCCATAGAGAAGAGGTAAGCTGGCTGGAGACACGGCGAGATAGAGTCGGTGTCGGCACTTGCGAGTATAGTAGGCAGTTGGAATATCGTATAGTTATGACAGTGGTGCGGACAGCGGTAACAGCGAAAATCGGCTGTATCTTTTATTTTCCTTTTGTCTGCAAGACGGAAGGAAAAGAAGAAAATTCAAAAAAGGTCTTACCTGAAAGGATGATGAGCAACACAATGATAAGTTGCTGGGATGAAGTATGGGAATCCAAACTGCTGTCCACAAGCTTGAAGTGTTGGATATTCAGTGGATGAAGAGCAGCTTATAGAAGCACAGCAGGTCAACCTGATCCAAAGCCTAACAAGACAGGCAGTGCTTTGTCGAGTATTTACTTGCTGCCGATACGGTGGCCAAATATGCGTATGCAAGTGTCTGTTTCTATCTGGAGGTTTGCTATTTCAGGCTTGCTGCTTGTTACCTATAAATGGCGGCAGCTACAAAGGCGGTGGCACAGATCCGATGGCAGAAACAACAAGAGAGGTGGTGGCCGGCCGTCGCGAGAGGCACAAGATCAAAGAAAGGGGAAAGGATGGAGAAAGAGAGAGAGAGGAGTCAAGGTGATGGAAGGTCGGCCGTCGTTGGAGTCATATCGTAGGTCGCATAGAGTCGATGAAGATGAAGAGATAGAGTGAGAAGGAGATATTGGCTGATGATCAGTGGTGGGTTGGGTTTCTGAGGCCGTTATCGTCACGTAATGTAAGAAACCCAGCACCAAAACAGGGCCCAACACTAGAATCGAATAGTCTGGCTCGGTTAGATATAAAGTCGATAAAGACAATGACGACGATGAAGACGAAAATAAGAATAAAACGAAGATGAAGATGTTAAGACGCAACCTCACAAATGAGGCTCCGACCAAGCGTCAATAAAGAAAGGAAAGAAAAACAAAAAAAATAAACGATGGACAGATGGACATAAAGGAAAATAAAGCCAGCATCAAAAGAGGAAACAGGAATTCCCAAAACAAAGACGGACAGATAAATACATAAAATAAACTATAATAATAATCATGATCATAACAGACAGGTGCGCCTTCCTCGATCAAATCTGTCGGCTGGCCTCACGGCGGCAGAAGAAGTGCATGTGCAGACAAAGCAGGCAACTACCCGCTGCAGGTAGTTTGAAGTTTGAAGTTGAGCGGGTAAGCTTCAAGCTGGGAGCCCCAAACGCTTGGCTATTACCGGTTTGGTAATGGAAGTAGGGGCCTTGTATGTAGGAGACAACGGCAACTACGTCAAAGAGAAAGAAGCCTACAACTACCCTGTTCGACAGGCACCACAAGCTTGGTATACACACATATGTATATGTATATACGGCTATATTGATATGCAATCAGGACCGATATGACCGCCAGAAGTGGGTGGCTGATGGCAAGACAGTCAGCAGCAGAGCTCGAGGACAGACAGACAGACTCAGGCGGCCCGAGAGACGGTTGGCAGAAGAGGTTGATAGGGAGAAGAAGCGAGTGCACTCGATATCTCAAGGGCAGCATGAGGGAAAGGACCAGGCCAGAGCGAGGGGAGGGGGCAAGGACGAAAGGACGAGGGGACAGACAATAGGGTCTACTTGGCTAGGTGCGGGAGGGCCAGGACGAAAGAGAAAGCGGAAAAGAAGGAGAACATGGAACGAATCAGAAAGGGAAACTGAAAAAAAAAAGAAGAAAAAAACCGAGTATATGGGGACAGATGTGAGCTACGCCAGTAAAATGTGCCTACGAATACCAGAAAACAGGGTTCTACCGTGAAGCCATACAAAGAATTATAGCAAGGGACAGATCGAAACAGAGCAGTTAAAGCAGCAGAAATACAGGCCAAGAAGCGCTCAAGCTCGGTGTTTGCCATATCTAACCCAGGGTGAGGGCTTGAAGACACGCCGCTATTCGCAGACAAACGAACGAAACAAACAAGCCCATGCATGCGCACCGCGGCCATCTTTTCAGACCAGCTTCTCAGACCAGCTTCCCAGACCAGGCCCTAGAAGCAGGCATGCTATGCTACCTACATGTTGCCATACCATTACATGCGTAGTGTGGACATAAACAAGAATATAAAGATACACGTCGCAGCATATAGCCCGTGCAGTGACGCCGAGAGACAGCGGGTGGCCAGCCGGGGCCTTGGCCCTACAGCAGACAGTTGCAGGTCGTAGTAGCAGTCGTAGTAGTAGTAGTATTAGTATTAGCAACGAGGAAACTTCTGGTAAGAATAGTAACGGCTATAATGGCTGTCGTCGCACTGATATCATCGATCCTGCCCGGAAAATCCAACCAAGAAGCGACCTTCTTAGACTGCAGCTCTTAAAAGGACAAAGACACGGCGATGGTAGATTTGCTCTGATTGCACCTGCATACCCATCTATACATCTACACATATGTCACAGCGAAGTACAGAAGAAGAGAAACGAAATGGAAGATACATGCAGATATAAACATATAAATGAATATGGTCCACCGTTGTTTTCCCGAAGAAGCCTAAACAAAGAACCCCCCGGAAGCAACATCGAAGCTAGAGAGAACCAAAGACCAAATGAAAGTAAGAGTCAGACCAGGGTCGAGGGAACCAGAAGCACAAGCGTTCTTCCTTTTTGAAAGTCAAGTTACTCACAGGCCTAACCCGAGAAGCTACTGTTTTTAACAGCCAGAGACTGGCAAAAAAACGACCAAAATATAAAATATATAAAATAATGATGGTGATGTATCCTCAAGGCCGCGTTATTCTTCGCCTTCCAACTTCCATCTCTATCGAACCAGCCCCATCCGTAACGGCCAGGCGGCCCAAGAAAGGCATCAAAAGCCACAGCACTGCATATGTGTAGATAGGCGCAGATACAGCGTACAGATAGGCCTACATATATACGCACATGCTGCTATTGCTAGTACTACATGCACATGCATACCATGAACTGCATGTTATCCTGCTATACTTCTTGCTCCATCGTTTACTAGACAGTGAAAATGAAAGTAAAAAGTGAAAGTGAACGTGAACGTGCCTTGTTCGATGTAGGTTAGTCGTACTGTTACTACAGTATCGCCTTCTTTTCTGGAAGTGATGCGCCTCTATCTGCAGTAGCGCCAGTAACCGCGCCTCTCAAGCTCGACGAGGGGGGGCGGCAGCAGCATCGTGGGTCCTTTTTTTTTGTTTTTTTGTTTTGATTCTGTGTGTTTCTTTTGTTTTGATTCGAACCGCCGCGTACAGTAAGATAATAAACGGGCGGGTAGGTGGTCTGATAATCTCAAGAAGGATACCTGCATCCACGATAAAGGATGGCGGATCGAGGCCCAAAACTATTCTTGGACTCGACCTATGCGAACTGCCTCTCTTTTTTTTTCTCGTTCTCTTTTGGTGTCTCGTCTTTCTATCTACATGCATGTATGTATGCGTATCGGCCTATATGTATCTGTCTATAACTGCATCTCTCGGTCTAGTGTAAACATCGTAATCCACCAAGCACTATGAGCCACCACCTAAGCAAGCAGTAACACCGCCCGTCTATCTCCCCATGCGTTCGTTATGTCTATCCATCTATACTTGTCCATCTCTCTACTCATGTGCCCTTCAGGCCACTGTGCTAAACCAATCACACTTCGTTTGGTATTGGAATGGGTGGTCGCCACCGGCATCCCATTACCACACTAAAAACGAACCCAGAGTTGGCCCAGCGAGGCAACTTGACCAACACGGACCATGATACAGATCAAGTCGTTGGCGTATAGCAGATAGCCTTGCTAGTACTAGACGCCTGACTAAAAGAAAGAGCATAGCAGAAAGCCCAAGGAAGTGCCAGATAGCAGCAAGAAGCTACATAATTGATGATCCTAGCACGAAGTACAATAGCCCTGCCGCTGGCTTCCTAAGCCTTTGTTTCTGTTGTTCTTGTTAGATACCCTTTCAGAAGAAACGGTGTACAGCAAAATAATAAAAACGGTAAAAAAAATCCAGCAACATGCCCCTCTCATTTATCTGTTATGGAGACTTCACTTGATGGTCGGTTCGAGTCAATCGGCCTCTATATTTCTAGTAAGCTCGTTAATTTCCTCATTTGCTCTTTGTTTTGCTCTTCTCATGTACCCTTCGGAGCATAATATCCCCCGAAGTTGGGGTTACGCAGACCAGAATGAGACAAAGATTTTGCAGTGGTAGAATTGGGCCTACCTAGTCACTACTCGAAAAGATGGCATGTGGACAAAATAGCCAGGACTGTTATAAGGATTCATTTCGGCCAAATGTTGGAAAAAAGAAAGTCTACACAGTAAAGCAAAAGAAAAACAAAGCCGTAAACGCAACCGAGACGACACTCGAAAAAGGCAGTTTTTACTCTCTTCCATTTCCTATTTCGCTCTTGCGTCTTCCGTGGTCTTTGACGCCCTAATTCTAATTTGCCTTCCCATGCAGTCTGCTATGCTTATCTGTCATGTATCTTTTTTCTGTTGTTTTGAACTTTATTGTGCAGGCCATTTTTTGCCTTGTTTAATCTATCCGGCTGATGTGTTTTTGTTTGTCCGTCCTTCAATACGTCAGTGGCCGTTTTTTGCGACCTCTTTTTTTAGATTTTTTTTTATCCGTGGGGCTTATGCTTTTTTTATTCCTTCCTTGGCTTTGTTACTTGATAGTAAAACACACGAGACAGGACAAGAAGGCAACTCAAATCTCTCACTTGCGTGGTAGGACTGACTTACTCTGGCCTTGACTTGTACGGCCAAGTCGGAGCAGAGCAGTCCTATTTTCTCGACAAACTGCGACCGTAGCTTTATTTCCAAGTAGCCGTTTAGAGTATCAGTCTTGTTGCCTTGCTCTATCCATTTTAACCATAACTGAGTCCCTTTCACCGCCGCTTTTATCGTACGGACAGAGTGACATGGGCTTGGGCATATATCATGTCAAACCCTAAGATACGACTTGCACATAAACCCTACCGTTTTTCTTCGATCTAACCCTGATATATTCAACTTTTCACCATTGTTTGTTTTTCTTGGACGTCAGCATCCAGTCATTCATCACGGCATGATCTTCACAGCACAAGGGCCCACATGATTCACTCAAGATCTCAACATTGTCAAATCTTCCTTCATCTCCCCCTCCAAGCAACCCACGATTCCATATTGGCTGCTACATTGCTCCATGCAGGTCTTGTTACGTCGAGGATGAGGGAAAGGGAAAAAAAGCGGCCCACGCTATTGTTGCCCACTGTAACTCGTCAGTTCGGACTGGGCTCCAGAACACCAGTAGTCTGACACGAAGCGCAAAAGAGAGAGAAAAGGGAAAGAAAGGGCCAGCAAGAGGGAAAAAAGCCAAAACTAACGTTGTTTTCAGCTGTGACTGCGACTCACGAGACCCTGGAGAAATGGCACGCTCTTTGGTCTTTCGAGTGTCTTTAGTTTCTTTTGATCTCAAGAAGAGAGGAAAACCAAAAAGGATACTGCCATGCTAGCAGCCTGCCGGGCAACTAACCTGTGGCGTCCCAGACTGAGACCTCACACCCACCCATTGCCTTTATTCTGTGCAAAGACCGCTATTCTTTGTTCAATGTAATGGCCATGGCATACATAGAGTTGACATCAGTCTGACCCATAGTAGCAGCAGTCCCACTTCTCTCCATTCCGCTCTTATGAATGCCACCTCAAGGGCCCGGACTGTTTGGGGCTCTTGGTGACGCTGACTTGACTTTGATACTGCAACTTGAGTTGGTCAGTATAGCATTAGGGTAGCTCGCCTGAATTCGAGACAGAGACAACGCTAGATCAAAGAAGCAGCATTAGCAGAGTTCTCCCCCCCCCCCCTATTTTCTTCTCGTTCTTATTCTTCAGTTGCCCACATACATTTTTGGCTTCATCAGACTCCACTAGTTGGCCTTTCGGCCGAAAGTGCTTCATAGAATAGAAGCTCAAGACTTTCACTAGAGTTAACGAGAGGAAAACAGTGTTGCTTGACAAGCATCGTCCAGTAGGACCCAGGTCGTTGCTTGCTTCCAACTACGACTTCTTCTCCCGCTCTTTGCATACCTTCTCTACTAGGTAATTCTAGTCCGATTTCCGGCAATCCTATTGGTTGGCTGATCCATTCCTAAAGCTTCCTCTCGCTAACAGTATGTAATTGGCTATCAAGGGTTCTTATTTATTCTTTCGTTGTCTTTTTCTGTTTTAATGTTCTTACTCTTATTCCTAAATGCACACCGAGGTCACCTTCTTCGTTGTACTCTACTCTTGCGAAGGAAAAAGAAAAAAAAGATACAAACGAGAATCGACTCTCACTTGATAGGTCCCGGCCGCAAGTTTACCAGTAGCCATTTTTTGACCGAGTCTGGTTGCTGGTATTTTTCTGGCCCGGATTAGCAAATAACAAACCCTCACCTAGCCTCACCTAACCTGAGCCGACGTGAACCTGAATTCGACCTCTACCAATGACCTGGTAGAACTCTGAAGCGGTGTGAGCGTGTCTTCTCGTTTTTGTGAGGCGAGAGACCTGTGGTGCTGGGTTATCGTGATCCCAATCCACGGAGAGCCCCTACGTGCCCGGAAACAGCAAGCCTGCCTCTCGATACCCTTCCCCTACTGCGGTGCTTTTCTTCTGCTTCCGTGGTGTAAAAATAAGTATATGTACATGCCTTCAGGTACTATGTACAACCCGTGGCCACCAAACATGACCTGCGCGGAGATCTTTGGGGGGGGGGGGCAAGGCCTCAAAGACCATGTTCATTTATTCTTCCCTGCCTTGTAGAACAAGTCCCCATCCCCTTCTGACCCCTAGTTGCTGTGCTGCTCTCAAGTAGTTTGCTAAGGGTTTTTGTATGGTCCTCGGCGCCGAACCACACTGGCGGATGCTCTTTCGTTCCCTTAATCACTGACTTTTGGGTGTGTTCTCCCTCTCCCCTTGTGAGAGCTCCCGAAATAATGCCAGCCAGATAGCCAGGCCATGCTAGTCTTCTTCTCTGGGATCACGAGTGCTGTCGTAAAACCTACATACATGTATGTTGTTGCTCAGAGTGTTGTCAAGAGAATGGACGCCTTTCGGGGCTCATAATGACTGTCTAATTAAGTATCTGTGGAAGCCGTCCTATTTGGGTAAGGCCTAATAGATTTCTCCTTAGACGTGCATGATGAATTTTAGGTGCTAGTTCCGTCTAGTCCTTGTGGTGTATTACTGACACTGCAACACTAGTAATTTGACTGGACCATTATTTGTCCGTGCTACAACAACGAGTGTGGAAAACTATCACTATCACATATCTCTATGCAGTTTCTTGTTATTTACGGTCTCTTGACAATCTGTTCCCTCTGAATTGGCCGGGATACATTGGCCTGTTGGTGATGAACACAGGGGTTGCTTTCTCACAAAATATGTTTCTCTTCCTGGTAGAACTTGGCATCTCTCGAGTTACGAGTAGCCGTCTCTGTATACATATATTTGGCTTGGTGTAGGAAAATTGACCGTGAATTATATGTTTCTTTGTCAAAGAATTGGCTACTAGCCTGTGATCAGCTGCTTGAACGCTTGTAGTTGAACATCCAAACGGGATATCGATTAACAAGCTAAGATCTGCCTCTAGCTATGATTATCCATCAAATCTAATTATACCAGCAGGTAAGCCCACGACTGCACGGCCATGATTTCTTGGTCCTTTTTGTTCTTCTTTTCTGTATTCTTCATTCGTGTCATATGGAAGCCAGGATTCATTGCCCCGGTCTAAATCATAGTCTTCTCTCCCATATCCGTCTATCGTAGCCTTTTCTCCGTCGGTTCATCAGGTACGCTGGTCATACATATTCTTACTTGCAACAACAACAGTAACAACCAGAGTGCCCCGTAATTTCTACCACAAGATTCCAAATATAAAGGGCTGACTAAGGAAAGATATCAGCTCTACTACCGGGGAGCTGATACAATGTACAGATACACCACCCCCTTAGACCACCTATACAAGGCCGGCTGGTTATAGGGAAAATGGAAAATATAGAGCCCGTGATTCATAGCGTCAACAAGGAGATCAGAAGACGAACTGGACGCTGAGATTGTAGTGTGCCCAGGAATTTGGAATTCCTCCCATTTCGACTGCCCGGATACATAGCGTACAGTTTGCCCACGTTACAGTGCTTGCTAACTTGAGCAAGTGTAACAACTAGCAACCAGTTAGTGGTGTTTTGTGTCCGGCAAAAGTCTCAAGCCAAAGCAAGAGCCTGGACCTGGAGGTGAACATGGAACGGATTTGTACCAATTCCCCAATTCCCCAAGGCCTAGCTAGCTATCTACAGCTAACCCAACGACCTTGAGCCAATTAACTGGCGGGATTGACTTGAAACACAGACTAGCCAAAAAAGAAGACACCCGGAACCTTGTGCTAACGTTCTCTTTACCAGCATATGGGACAAGCTTGTCTGATACGAGGAAACTTGCTAGTTGCCTGGATAATCACTGCCTAAAAGGGCTTCGAAGCCATGAGGGAAGATATGAAAGAGGCTGTCCAGGTCGAGAAAGAAACATCTTGAGACTCCTGGCTACAGTGATATTGAAGTACCGTTGACACTTTTACTGGCCGTACATGTATCGTAGCCTCGCTATCACAGTACATACCATGGCTAGGATGACAACCCCAGGACCCTTTATATTATCATTGCAAGCTCGGCTTGGGGTCTTGTAGGACCCGGACCAGAGAAACAAGGAGACAAGAAAGGGTCACCGAACAACTGGGAAATTACTTCACCGAACCCAGAAAAGAAAGAGAGCGAAATAATAGAAAAGGAAAAGACAATGCAGACAGACATAGATGCCCAGACTCTGGTTTGTATTCTTTGAATACAAAGAGGAAAAGAACCGAGCGCAAATCTTAAACGAGACGATCACTGCACAACATCATAAACGAACCTTTGCAGTGGGTGCTTGAGAAGAAGACTGGAAAGAAAAAAAAAATCTTTTTTTTTTTTCTCCATCTGTTTATTCTTCTCTTGGTTAGACCCCTCCCCGCCATCAACCCCTCGCTAATCAAAGTCCTTTTGTCTTTGTATCGAGATGTTATCCTAAAGCTATGGTGAGCGTTAACTAGTTCGAGTTGAACTAACTTATGCATGACGAAATGAAAGAAACCAGGCGTTTACGAGTCAGAGCGTACAGGCAAGTAAGCATAGGTATTGCTAGTTAGACTGACCTCAGGTACACCTAGGAAGTAGCATCATAATTATCCGTAGCTTCTTTTTCACGAGCACTTCTAATTATACATACTTAGATGCAGGTGTAGTGTCCGTCCAGCCACTATCAACGCTGCTGTTTTTGAAGACGGCGTAATTGAGAAGACACGCCCCCCTTCTTCCCAGCTGATCCAAGGCTAGCTTTGGTGGAAAGCCAAGCATCATAGCTTGATTTAGAAAAGCTATATTTGTGCTTTCCCGCTGTACGGGAGAAGACTACTACTTGACAGTGCTAGATACAGGTACTTCATGCTTGAAGGTTGTGTGATATATGTACATACATACATACATACATACGTACGTATACAGATTGCAGGGTCTTCATGGTCAATTCATTGTTTAATATTTTCGTGTGTTGTTTGTCTTCTCGAAAACCTCATTTCACCCTGCAGGAAGGGTGGTTGGATTCATTTTGAAGTCCGGGTGCTAACAAAAAAAAAAAAAAAAAAGTAGCTGCAGGTCCGGCCTGCATATTAACCATCCAAAATCGTAGGATATTGAGGAATCCACTTTCTCGCAGGGTGTGATATTGCAGATACTTGTGTTTTCTTTTCCTGGATTTATCTTGGGCTTTGGAAATTATATATCCAAAATAGGTTGTGAGTCGTGATACTACTATTTCTGACAAAAATCTGTCCAGTAGACACAATTTAGTGTGATTTATATACGAATGACCAACTAGTTAAGCACCATTAGAATTACTGTTATAACCAACTCACTAACTATATCATGCGGAGCTTAATCAGCCCACTTTCCCTATCACTTCCGCCCGGCAAACGAAACATTAGTGGCCTCTGCAATTCTATTAGTACTGTTTTAGTGACTTGATGTATTGTACTTTTTGCTTGCTAGAAAATGTGACTGTGACGAGACTAACACGCCGTCACATTCCTTTTCTTCCATTTCTACCTTGAATCTGCACGCAATATGCAACTCTAACGTGAGCAGAATATTAAAAGGACATCTACCGTATCATATTACTCGAGAAACAGGTTAACACGCAACTATCATCTATCACTATGTACCAAGCTAGGTTTGTATCGTCACGCGAGGGATCTCGTGAGAATGCGCCTACTCAAATATCCGCCATGTTTCATTATTAGCGGATGTTAATTTTTAGCTGAGACAGAAAACTACGTCAAAATACACACATATATGCTTTATATATTATTACATCACGTATAGGCGCTGTACTTATCGTAGCCTTGGATCCCATGGTTATATGTGAGCTGCTGCTGAACCCGGTCAGATAGATACAGCTGACTCTTATCAACATAAGACATGGCAATATGTTCCTACAAAGACTAGCTAGCTGGTTGGGGAGACATTTGGATTCCTCTACTATCCCGTTTTTCGATCAGTTTTCATGACTAGCTACCACTAATGTCATCTCACTTATATTTATTGCAATTCTCCTTGCCTCAAAAGCTTTGTGGGAGGGTGCACAGCTGTTCTTTTCCTATAGATAAACGAAGTAACACACATCCGGTCCCTTTTCACTCACGCCTTTGATCTTTTCTTTCTGTCAGCTTCCTAGTTATTCCAACTAGGAATCAATCGTACACACCGCTATTATTTCCGCATGGCTACCATGAATGAGTGGGGGAGGGCATTACCTTCAGGAATATACTTTGTGGGCTGTGGCGTGCAATCGTATTTTCAAGTATGTGAAAAGGTCATACGGTGAAACTAGCACGTACATATATCTGCCTAGTCGTGAGTATCTCTCCCTTTGAGAATATATTTCCGTCGAGGCTTAATCGGAATTTCATAACAGTGCTTGAATCTACCTCCCTTACAACGTCACTGTTTCTATCTATCTCAACAATAGCTGCTAGGGCTGTTTAATGGATTGCTATATAGAGCGAGAGAAAACAAGTCAATCAAATCGCCTAAAGTTAAGATACCAAAAGAACTAGAGAGAATAATGAGTATTTGTGTATCCTCTCTTGTGTCCCGGGGTCGCTAACAAGAATATCCCTGTTCCATTACAACATCCCAAGGCCCGTATGAGACAGTTCCTCTTTCTTGAGTTCTAGTAAGCCAAGTAATATAAGTCGCCAGTCTTGAGGAAAATTCGCGGAAATTCATTACAGCCATATAATATCTATACTAGCAGTGGTAACAGTCTTTTATGTGTTTCTCGTCATGTTGGTTATATGTATTTCTAATATGTCTATAACTAAGGAGTGTTTGAGATGCCGGACTTGGTTATCATGGGAGCCAAAACCGGATCTTACATCGCATACCATGGAAGAAGAATATTGCGTTCCGGTAATGACATGATTATATATACCATGTCTCTCGATGTTTTTTTTTCTATTTATTCATGAGCAGATATCTGCTGAATACGGTGTTAACAATGAACTCTGATCTATGGATGTGTACATATTAGTATATATCACTAACGCTAATATCTGATTCTGAGCTCAAAATTTATAATACCAGACGATAAGTGAAAACAAGAAACAATACAAGACTTAAGCTACGAAGAGATAATGAAGTCTCTTGACTCACCTCCTACAATAAGATTTTCAAAGTAAAATAAAAACCATCATTCTTGGTGCAGTCAGTGAAACAACGGCTGACAGATGTGGATGGTCCGACAAGCGCCATTAAACGGCCTAGACTAATAAGCGAGGTACGAAGGCTAGACTCATAGAATAAAACCATTGCACTGCGTAGTATCTATGTATATGGTCAATCTTGTTCACTACTCTTTTCTTTACCATTTCTAACACCTATCATACTTGAGGCATTTTGATTATGTAGGACAAAGACCTTGGAAGTTTAAATCACAAGACGTCACGAACACATTCCATTGATTTCAACTCTGTTGCTTTAGTCAAGCCGTGGCTCCTGGGACTTTGTGGTGTGTTGACTAAAGTAGTCGGACTAATCATGGAACAACTCTAAATCTGCTACTATGACACTATTCTGTAAAAGTACATACATTAGACCCGAGCCTATTGTTGAGATACTCATCAAAATGGCAGACAACTAATGTAATGGCATAGTTCCAGCCTGCACTAAATACTGTGATATCGAGGCATTGCTCCGTACGGTTCGATTGAGTTGCTGCTTATATTTTCGTCCTCTTCACACAATTGTATGTAACATATAGAAAATCACCAAGTTTAAAATCTAGGCCCTCAAATTGACCGGCTATTAGTCCTTTTTATCATCGGATTTTCAGACAATTAGCAAAAACATAAACCCCAAAAAGGAAATAGCCATAACTTTACTCGATTTTTGAATGAAGTTAATTATAGGCTCGTTTAGGATATAGGGAAGGCGCCATTGTTCTCTTTTAATTGTTAGCATCCGCCAAAGACTATACAATGGTGACTTTGATATCATTCGTCCGGACTCGAGGATTCGCACCTTCTTGTCTCACCTTACGAATCCCAGCCTTCACAACGACATGTCAGCTCTGGATGGGAAAGACTCATGTTTTACACGGGCCAGTGTATTAATTCTCTTCCTTGTCCTTTTTATATTTTATTTTACTAAAAAGAGTGTAAGGTAAATAGGCTACAGTGAGGACTTTCTATTGGTATTTATTGTGGCTAAGATGTTTTGCATGAAGTTTGATATATCTACACAAGTATTTGATGCAAATATTCCAGTTATAGTGTCTTTACTGCTGTAGGTATGAGAAAAAGGAAATTGTAACCCTCTTCTCTAGTCTGGCAATTTATATGCATGAGCTGCGTTATCGATATTACAGAAAATTTTATCACAAGCTATAGGAAAATACTCTTTAACAGAGTATACCCGTGCCGCGCCCTACAATAGTTACTACATCAATGATAAATATTGTGGGGCGTGGCACGAGTATGCATGCCTCAATGATAGACTACTATATATTCTACCAGTTCATGTTAGTTAGTGCTGTGCTTATGGAGAGAGTTTATAAAGTTGCTTAATATATCCATTTCTAGCTTCCTATCTAAGTCTAATGACATGCCTATCTATATGTCGCCGAATGATGCCTCTGGCTTGCCCTAATCATATGTGTGCGGCATGATTAGGATAGGCTTATCTATGTAGTAGTTATTCGGCATGATTCTGTCTGAGTATGCAAATCAAAATGTGGCGGTAGCAAATGGGTGTCATTTGGAAAATCAAATGTTGAAGTGGGCTAAACTTGTGGTTGCTTGGCATATCGAGCAAGCATATAGTTATACAACTAGTAATTTTGTTGCCTTTTACCTTAAACTGTAGATTTCTCACGAAACAATGGACTTGGTCTATCCAATATTAGTCTAGCAGCTAGTACGATTTCATCTATTTCTAATTTTTCCCAATTCGTACAATGGCGTACATTGTGCATAGGCAGGAATTCACCAAAAAAATCCTTTACTTATAGCTATTTGTACACGTGTTTACAGAAAGATAAGTAATCACAATAACACAAAGAAGAAAATAGACACTAGTGAATACAAACTAGCACGCACTAGACGGATATCACCACGGGGAGAATACAGGAGGTGGGCTTTGTCGACGAGCTGAAGCTAGGCTTTGCAAGGGGAACCTCGGAACTTGGGATATGGAAGATTTCCGACTTCATGTCCTACTAGTAGGCTATACTTGGCTATGATTTTTGTGTCTATTGTTGGTCTTAGTTCCCGCATTAATCGTAGTAGCTTTGCTAGAAATATGTAGGAAGTCAAATTGTGGCTTGGGGCTAGTCGTAAGGGACAGGCTAGTTTGGTGGCACCATCTTTTAGTATAATAGCTATCTAAGCACTATGTACTTAAGAATACATGTTAGTGGAATGTCCACATAGAAAAAGAAAAGAAATTATCGAATGTTGCTGAACCAGGCAAACATTTCTCGTGCTGAAATACATCTATATGTCAAATATTCTTATTTTTTTGTTCGTTTTTAAACTAATTGAAGTAAAAAGCGATAAAAGAGACAAAGGGAGGCATATTAAGAAATAATAAGACGATATGTTTGAGCTTATAAGCCGGAAGTTCGTCGTCCAAACTAGCCGATTTGACAGATTTTATTGACAATCTTTTTCTTGGAGGACAACGCTGATTACAAAGCTGCATCAGATTTGGAAATCATGGCCAGGCGAGCTGAATCTTCTTAGTCTTATCCAAGCCAAAAACAAGAGCTAAGCAAATGTAGGGCATTGGCCACCACATGCGCGAAAGTATAGGCCTTGCTGCTACTCGTTTTGTGATCTTACAACAGATTTAGTATAAAACATATTTCAAAGCCACCATACAACACAGTCTACAAATATTATCAAAAAAATATGAAAACGGTAGTTAACCTTATAAGATATTGTATTCTCTGAAACATGGATATCACTATGTCTTACCAATATGTAATGAATAGTTAACATATGTAGTTTTAAGCTGGATGAGACTACCATAAGACTTGAAGTGAGCAGTGGAAAAGAGTGATGCTTAAAGTTTAATGCGATGTTGTCATTGTTTGCAATCAATGCCAAGAAATAGTAGTTTATTCCTTTACATGTTGGTTGGATTGCATTATTCAATGATGTGCTGTTATGCCTAGCAAGGACGTTTTACGTCAAAGATACGTCAAAAAAGGACTGGATGTTTTTTTGTGGGGCCAGCTTCCGCCGACACCATTGGTCAAATTGATACATTTTGATTGGCCATAAATAGCAATATTTTATTGGCCGAGCTATTTAGCCCCAATTGTGCACAGTGAAAATGTAGCATTTTAACCCTTGTTTAACCCTTCGCCTTCGAAAAACTCTCGCCCCCATCAATGTTTGGAACATCTCGGCCGTTGAGCAGTGATTTTTCAACAAGAAGGCAGAATGGTTGACAGAAGATAAATTTTAGTTCAACTTTTAAGTTTATACAAGTTAACCATGATAGTCTGTTCCTTATAATGCCTATCTTTTGAACACTACTGCTCGGGAACATGACTATCATGGTATTGGTATAAGTATCAAAGTTAAGGTATCTAGTTAAGGCGTCTGTCTCTTCTATCCTGATGTTTCATGTTCACTTTGTAACTGGTAACAGTCAAGATGAGAATGGGATAATTAGTCTACTTATAACAGTCTACGTGGGGCAACCTTGCAAGAAAAGAAACATCTATCATACTTAACAAGGACATATTGTAGGACAGAGGAAGTCTCACGAAAAGCATAATTAGCAAGCCACAAGATTAGAAGGATATAAGTAAGCAATTAGAAGAAGAAAGCCATGTGCAGGAACTGCTGTACTATATTTCGCTTCACTATCCAACTAAGGGCTCCATTTGTCACTAAATTGTTAGTTCTCTTTGTATTCGATTATGTTTTGTACTTCCATAGAACAAAAGAAACAAATTCGGAAGATATGTGGGTGATAAGGCAAGGAACACTTATTCTTTCCGTTATTTCCACAATTCCTATAATAATTACATGTACTTCTACCACAATCTGTACTTGAACCCCTTCTAAGTCAATATGTATTAATGTTAGCTATCATAAGCCCTTCTAACTGTCCTGTCACCCCGCAAATTTGACTTTAACTTAACTGCGTTGTCTGATAAAAAGTCATCAATCATCAGAAATGGGATAAATCAAAATCCACCGCCTCTGCAACTCCGTACTTTCTAAATACAGATGCTGAACTCTTTTCCCCTTTTTTAATACTTTTTTTTTCTTTCTTTTCGTTCCGCCCTGATATATGTAACTATATGTATTTCTCATAATTTGATCTTGGCCTTTGCTTTTCCTTTTTTTTTTTTTTTTTGGTTCCTAACTGCACTGGCTACTGCGTAGATATCAATATCCGCTGGAGTTAAGTGTTATATGTACCTTGATTTTAGTTTTACCACTCTACAGTCCCATATATACATGTAGTTACAGTTAGACGATAGTTGGATAAAGATGATAAAGAGTTGGAAACACTTGAATACATGTAATACAGGCATTATTCCGTAACCACAAGCTAGATGGTCAATTTGAAAGTGTTTAGTTGAGTAGGGTGATACATCATAAAAATATCAAAAAACTCTAGCCGATCTAAGCTATAAAAAGGATAGTTCTGGAATGACTTCATCAACAGTGTAAAGAACACGACTATCATGTTATTGGTATAATATTGCAAGTTGAGGTACCTATCTTTTCTATTTTGATGTGTCTCATGCTTAGAAGAATATCAAATCTTTCACTTTAGTCAGGATACATATTAGCCCAACGAAAACATTGTCGGATAGAAGTAATTTACAAAATCAAAATATAAACAGGCAGTCAGAGGAGAAAGCCATGCAATATAGTCATGAGCTCTTAGTGTACGGACTACCAGTATGTATATTACTAAAGACTTAAAACCTGTTGTGGTTTTTTCTGATCAAGTAGTACGGGTCACAGCACCTACTATAGTATCCAACTTATGATAAGTACCTCCTACCACGGTTTGTATTCTGATTATAGTATTGTGGTTGATATCAAGATATTGGGACTTCAACCTCAACTTAGAAGGGATTAAGAACTAACTAATAGGCACATATTGAAGACATGGGATACGATAACCACTTCCTCTTTTTGTTACTTCTTGATCATTGACTTGGCTTTTTCATTGGTTTTAATTCCCAACTGCACTGACTGTAAATATATGTTGGATATGATAAACCCTTTTGCCTTACAACTCTACAGTATACATTAGACAAAAAGATTAAATAATATTACACCATGGTCTAGAAAAGAGACCTGAGTAAGTGCTTTTCATTCATTTTTGTTGAAATATATCTTCTTGACTCTATATTAATAAACCAATTCTTTTTCAGTTTGCTGGTCTGAATATTTACCTGCAATGTTTATGTGCGTTGTAGCTTTAGTTGGCATCTTTCAGCGTTAAATCCTTTTCCTTGGAGCTTCAAGTTCATTTTGCTATGTGTTGTTCTTTTTCCTTTGCTTGGTTGTGACAAAGTTTTAACCTTAAACCGCGGCGCAGCCATATTGTACCCTAATAATACTTATAACCCTACTGGAAATAGTTATAGTATTAACTTGGGTAAGATATGAAAAAAAAAAAAACCATGGAGAACTTTAGACTTTTAGGTTGGCAAGTTAGAGACAGACAAAGAGGCGCAGTGAAACTCTTAAGACTCGCTAGAAAGTGTGCTAGTATTCTCGGCTACGTTTCCACTATTTTACTTATGAAAATGGTTGATAATAAATTACAAGTTGTGATATCCATGAGGAGCATCGGTTATGGTGGCGACGGAAAAGCACACATGATATTAGTCCAGCATGTGATGGAATCCGAGAGGCCCGTTTTGCCTTGCTTTTTTGTTTTCTCGCTATGAATTGATGACGTGATAGAAGCGAGTTTACTTCAAACTTCAAGGTAGAGGATATAAGGTAAGGAGCTTTGACGTTTGAGGTCAATTTTTTTTTTCAACAAGCAACGGTATATCTTGGAATTTAGGTAGGGAACATTCGATGTAGCCTCCAGTGTGTATACCTTGATGTCCAAGCTTACATTGAGCAACAAAAGTAGCAATACAGAGAGCGGAAGCATGGCGATCACGAGTCAAGATGCGCATCAAACTTGCAATTCTCGACACGCTGGCGTTGAGCATGGCAACTCCGAAACTGGCAATAACATAGCACTATGGGATAGCGATACGATTACCTATGTCTTGCTGGAGTTGATACACTATTGCTGTCACGTGTATATCCTCAAGATAGTCAAGACGATAGCTTCTGTTATATGTAAAGGCCATAAAGTAACCACCACCGAGAGAGAAAGAACGATATCCCCGGGCCGTGTAAGCACTAGAAAAACATAATACAAGTAGTTTTTATAGTTGTCTCTATGCTAACTTAGCATCGGAGAATTATGGCCCAAGGTGAGGCATTCCGTATGACAAGCATCTCTGAGCCTCAACACAAATACAAAGAGAGTGTCCGCTGTTTTGATTATCTATTGTTCTTGTTTAGAAGCTGTTTCAAGATATGGTTAGTTATCACTATTCGTGTATAATTATGGCCATGACATATTACTGCGTAACAGATGTATTCAACGTTCATATTCTATACAGCCACGCGAGATATTGTACATGCTTATACGTAAAATGCGATATGGCCAGGGCCCGAGATATAGTGACGACAAAGGATGGATAGATTTTATAAGCATGTATGTTCTAATATCAAGATTAGTGTTAGTTGGACAGAGACAAGATAAACTAGCCGGGTTTGATTTCTTTGGTACGGAAGCACTTCATCTGCCGCTGATCCTAAAACCAGAAATGGTACTTGACAAAGCGCAGACTTTGCTACGCCCTGAGACACATGAAGAAAACCAGGCTGGTAGCATGTATGCGCTGTTTTCTCCAAGTACGTATGTATGTCTGTCCATAAAACCACCGAGTGGCCGCTATCTAGGACCATAAATTTCTCAGAACACTCGGACTTCGTGTAGTATGCATAGCTATTTGCGTCACTGCGGCAATCGGCGTCGAGTGGTTCAGATCTGACTTGGTTGACACTGACAACAGAAACAATGACCTGCAGACACTCTATGTACGTGAGATCAGTCACTGATAAGGAATACAGAATGCAGTGCTAGTTGACATCTGGGTCACGATAGACAAAGCGTGCACTTTAGGAATTGACGTCTTGGATGGATGCCGGCTACAAGGACGCACATGGCCTATTCTTCCATAGCGTCTGGCACCTAAAACCTAGTGGAAAGCAGTATACCACAGCCAACAGACACAGCAGGACCGTATCGAGCTGGAAACCATCCAGACCAGCAAGTGCCTGGACCAGTCGAGAGTAGCAGCCCGTGACAAATCACTCGAGACTGTCGTGTGGTTAGAATTAGAGTGATATGCAGCAGAAAGATTAGCAAACATTGTATGCCAGGCCTTGACGCCCGGTATAATTAAAATGAGACACTGATGTGTGCTTTCTTTTGCTAGTTGCCGGACACTGGCTGACTTGGCTCTATTTTATTGTCACTGGATCGCGGCGTTATTTCATTTTTTCGTCTATTGGTATATTCTGGAGAACAGGCAGGGCTTATACTACACAGACTGCAACTCTCCAGTCCACAAACTAGTGCTGAAAGAAAAGCAAAAAAAGTGGCATGGTGCCATGATCGTCTATTTGCGTGGCCCAGCTTCTTCTGGCCTTGGCGGCGTCCGACAAACGATGAGGTAAGAACGGAGCTACCGAGCATTATAGTGCAGAAGCGAGGAAAAGTGTATGAAAGGGGAAGGTTGTCGAGAATTTTGCTGCTGGCCGGCTAGCAAGACCCTGAGTTGGCTGAACCGTAGGAAGAACAAAAAAAGAAAAGAAGAAATAAAAGCTGTCGATAGCCGGCCATCTTTCACCCCATAGCAATTACATTACATGATATCATATTGGCAACTGCTACATATACGTCTCGTGATAATGGCTTCGAACGTGGGCAACTATAGGCCTAGACAGACTAGTCGAAGCGATCGCCAATAGAGACGTTGTGTGTTGGTCTAAAACGCGCATCTTATTAAGTGTTTCTGTGAACCAGACTTGCTCCATGCATCTCGGCGTCTTCGTTCTTTTGTTCTTTTGATATGCCAGCCGGACACCAAGCCAGCCACTCCAGGGCTGTCTGGGCTATCCTTTCGTCCGAAGAACATTCTAGTACATATATGCACTCCAATCAGAGGCAAAATGCCCAATTGGGCCGTGATCGCGGCGTTCGACGGCCATGGTGTATGGAAATATTGAGACGCTGAAGATTCCGGCAGGATTGGTGTCCAGGCACCTTAAAAAAGCACGTCCGCTTGGAAGACAATAAAGCAACAGTGCCTGGCGTTCGGCTTTCATATCTGGCAATCGCATGCTAGGGGTCAGATCGGCCCCGGGACATACCGAGCCGGCTATTTATTGGGCGAGCGTAGAGTAGCAGCCCTCAGAGGACGGGTGAATTCCAATCCTGGGCTGTAGCCGACGAGGGCGCTACAGAGCTATATTACGTGCTTGACAGACAGACACTCGGTGTTATGCTTTACCGGACGCTACTATAGGCATGGTCTGGGGAGCTTGTGCTGATAGTGCGTATCATGCCGGACTCTTGCTTCCATCTCGGCATATCTGGATATCGTCACAGAGACTCGTAGTCTGAGAAGAGGCTGGGGACACTATTCACTATTAACACCGAGAACGGATACTACTTCGCGGAGATCTAAATTCACAAAGCACCGATACACACCCTATATTGCATCTCCGTTAAGAGTATTGACACCACTTCTTCTACCCGGTCTCTCGAAGATGGCTCGTCGTTATGCGATGAAAGCTCAAGCGGCCGCAAGCTGTCATTGTTCCTGGCTTGGAGAACCACAGCAAACACAGACATAACATGTACTATGCCTACAGGAACTTAATTCTCGCCCTCTCAGGACCTTCCCAATATCGTAAGATTAGCGTTTTTTTTTTCGGTTACAGCGTAGGGCCACAGTGGAAACAACAGCCAGAGACTTCGGTCCCTAGCTACAAGCAATAGGCTGGGCTAGGGCTTGTCGAGAGACACGACACTGTGTTGCCCGTACGAACCATGGTTGACCAGATACTTGTGGCTGTCTACGCTAGACAGCCAAGTGCCCTAAAAATAAAAGGCAGCGGCGTCAGTGCCACGGGGCGTGTGGCTGAAGTATACTACAGTGACCCTAGACTTGCCTAGACTTGCCTAGACTTGCAGTGGGTCGGAGTATCACTCTTGCTATTAGCTAGACTATAGCAGGATCTGATATCCCATAAGAAGCTCGCTTGTTAGTTGTTGATATGGTGTGAGATGGCAATGTAATTATAGACTGATACTCTAATATACGACGCATACAGACGGTTAGCCCTCGCAGCCTTATTTTCTCCTACGAGAAATCTAGTTCGTAAACTATGGCCAAGTGTTCGACCCATTAAGAACTAATAAAAAGGCCAGGCTACTACGTTGGGTCTCTTTCAGGCTACTGCCTAGGACGTACCGTTGAAGATTGCCATATGGGGTTGAGTTAGAGAGCTGTGAGTTCCATGGGACGTATGGTTTGTCCTTATGTGTCAGATAGAGACAACAAGAAACAAGATGGGGAAATCGTCGCAAGAAAACAAATACTAACAATAGAATTGCAGAACAAGATAACGGCCCGTCTGATGTGGTAGCACAGGCTACTTCGCTCTCGAACTTGGAGCATCTCCATTGGCCTACTTACTAGGATATCTTGATGTTGTTCCATCGTAAGTCGTATGGTTATCCTATTACGGAACGGTATTGGAAAACGGACTAGAATAGCATACATTCGAGGCACAACACTGATTGTCGCCATCAGTGAAGCTTAATTGTATATTTTAAATGCCTACAGCATGCACTTTGAGATTGGGATAGCCTTTGGTCGATAATAGAATCTCTGCACCATAACAAGATTTGAGTTTACCATATGCACGAGCCTATATATTTGCTCTGATGGCTCCAAGGATGCGACAGGAGCATTTTATTAGTACATACATTGCCCTACTTTAGCAAGTCTATCCGGAAGTGCTGTTGTGGGATTTCGAGGGGATCAACTATACTTTACAAGTCATCTTATTAAGTGTGTCATGTTGGCTCAAGCTCATACATAGTTATATCAAGGATGATATAACAAGACCGGCTGTATAGCATGTCACAATGATTCGACGGTCCATTCACATGTAAATACACCTGTAGCCGTAGATACCAAGTCCATCGCAGTCGGCAACACACCCCAGAACCGGACCGCCCCTCTCCCAACCTAGATAATCAGGCTCACTTTTTGCACTAGACGTCGCCTAGAACACACGATACATCATACTGGATACTACCAAAGCAATTACACAAGAGGTCAAAGCAAATATTTGCATATAGAATGAGAATCATACACTGCAGCCATTGGCTCCGGAAGACTGAGACGCTGAGATATCAGGATCTACCTTTTCTTCTGCTCGCAGCTGGCTTCTCCGACTGCCGAGGATTCAAAGTCGAGATAAAACTGCCCTGAAGTTGGATAGGAAAGGACCCAACCATGATGCATCATAGAAAATAAGTGATACAGAGGAGGGTGTGGCGTAACCTTGGAGGGGCAGGGTTCAATATGAAGTATCAATGCATGACCATCATCTATACACCGTGTATGAATAAGAGGTGGTACTACATGCAGTCTAAGGCGATGAAGTATGGAACCACTAGTTGAATACACTGATACATGGTCACGACGGGCTATAATATCTTACAATTATACATGTGAGCTTGAGCTATCGATTCGCCTATTGTTTAAACGCTTACTCATTACATGTCTTGTATCATCACAGGGACAAGAGGGCGTCTTGGCAAGATCTACTATCAGGGCCCTCCTCCGGCGTTAAACGTATCTTCGGACAAGAGGAAGCAATAAGAAGGGGGAGGGGAAGGGGGAGTGGGGGGACAAGAGGAGTAGCTTAACAGCTTGGAGATGTAGGCAGAGTGACCGCAGGTTGATTTATTGAAACGGAGAATTAAGAAAATGCAAATATCAGTGACGGAAGTGGTGACGATCGGAGAGAACGGACTACCGGCCTGTATGGCATGACATGTAAAGTTGGGCAAGAGTTGCAAGTAATGAGATAAATAAACTTGGATTATTGATCACAGATTCCAAACAAACCAACGCCATACAGTTACGGTAGAGCCTGACCTATAATTGCAGATACTATAACGTGTGTCAAGTGCATCATCAACTATTCAGCTTCGAGGCTTGTCAGTAGTCGTGTGTCTTGCCGTGCCGTTGTAGTGTGGCTAATTTCTATGCGATATCTGCCTGCAATATTACTCCATATAAACGTATTTACTAACAAAAGAAACAAAAGACTGAGGCAGAGGAACATGGGACAAATCTCTCTATGATAAGGCATGAGGAGCAAGGACTGGTAGATGGTACAGTACGATGGACGACACTATAAAATATCTAAGACACAAAGCTGAGTCTAGATAATGGCTTTGATCCACCAACGCTGCATGTTTCGTCCACATTTCAGACGGATGACGAAAGGGAGACATTGAGATACAATGTTCCCAAAGAGTAACAAGCGACTGGCGTATACCGTACATACATATTGCCACATCAGCACTCCACATGGTGTGAATATCTTCAATAATGGAACTAGACTAAGGCTTAGTGTGTTGTCTGCTCCTTTCTCCTTTTGTATCTGTCCTATATTCAGTTCTCTACTACTCATGTCTAAGGCCTAATCTTTAAGATCCTGGATCTGATTATGTCTGACTCACCGCTGTAGCTTAGCGGGGAGATACGGGAAATTCTATGATCCTAACGAATCGTACATGTTTAAAGGACATTGGGGACTGGCCTGGCTATAGTCATTATCTTGGCTTGATGCATCCCGATATAGGAGCTCGAAGCCTCGGCTTTTGTATTCTGTTGTAATTGTATCTGAGTCTTAATCTAAGACTTATATGCTCATCATGTGCATATGCATAATGGGATGTACAACATGTAGAGCTTAGAATCATACATAAGATCATCGTGTATCTGATAAACAGATACTTTTGGTCTTGGGCTGCGAAGGAAGTCACTTTATAATCGTCTGATACAAAGAAGTTGAATGGACAAAGTCACAAGTATGACGGACTATCATGATTCAAACAAGAACTCTCGATTAATCATAGATTTTATAAATCAAAACGAAACCTGGAAAAAAACATCCTATAACTATTCATATTAGAAATATATACCGGCCTACGAGAAGAATTTCACTTTGTAACCTTGATTTATAGTACCCTTCGTTTTAAACATCACTCTCGAGTACGAGGCGCATCTTAGCTTGATACTACAATGTGAAGTACTGTCGTTCTTTGAGGATTTCCGCTAGTTCTCTTCATGCTATCACATGAGCCACGACTATCATGGTGGTGAAGGTATGAAACCTAGTCATGATATTAAAATACGTGTTGTGTCTAACCGTCACTAGCGATAGTCTATAGTTGATATCGTAGGTTTCATGTTAAGTGTCCTGGCGTATAAACGCTTGAGAATATGCTCACAATCGACATAGCGAAGGCGAGTGAGTCGGGAAATCGATATACTGATGAATAAATGCTGTCAGTTAAACTCAGTAAATCTCAGGTTGACATCCCGTAGTATATATATCTGTATAATTTCTGATATCTCATGTCACCGGTCAGAGGAAGAAAAGGCGCATATTTTGGTGAACCTGAACCAACTCATGATATAGCATCATTAACTACATAGTAGTATTTAATATTTCTTACTTTACATATATAAATCCTATCATGGGTTTGCAAGATATCAAATAATTGATACTTGATACGATACTGGGATTTCACATAATATCGTAGTAAATAAATTAATATGATCCTTTTTCCTTGTACAACACTAAGACTTAGGCAAGATTGCTTGATTAGTCATCCACAGACACATTAAGAAGATAGCTAGCATTAACAAAAATGAGAGAAAAAGATGTTGACAATGCCTATCTATTAATCACAACAGGATACTTATCTAGCCTACAAATAGACAAGCTTTGAGCAGCCTTCCCTTCCCCATCCTTCTTATGTCTACTGGCATTATATATATCTAGTGCCGATCATCTGCCACAGCTTTGTCGTCCTTTGTATCTTATTTGCAATAAAGACAGCCTCTATTCCCTGTTGGCTTCTTAAGCCAGTCAACAGTCTACAATAGAATACCATATCATGAGGAAAAATCCCAGCTAATTGAATTAATTTTTTATTATATAGATAAACCATGTGACTAAGCAAAACGGCGTGTGTAAAATCACCATCTTGCGAGTGTCAACAAAGTGAATAATGATGGTTTATCTTTTTGGCAAGTGCTAGAATGAGATGGATAGGACTTGAAAGCATGAACACAAGAGATATACTAAAAGAAAGAATGTAAGTGAGAGCATGATGAAAATAAAATTTAGGCAGTCAAGAGAGAGATAAATGAGAGACTGTAGGATAATGGGAATCAGAAACTGAGAAATAACATGTGATATCTAGAAAAACAAAAAAAGGCAAAACAAGAAAGGCCAGTAAGAGATAATGAGTGGGAATAATCTAAGGCAACAAAACAAACCTAAACAAGAGAGAGAATGAACTATAGGTTGATGAATACAAAAAGAAACAATGAACAGCATACAGTAAATATAATTATAAGAGATAACAAAACAGGCACAAAATGAAATTCAATATGAAGAACAGAACTTTAACACGAAACTTCAAGAAAAAAAACAGAACAAAAAGAATAGCTTAGTTTGGTATCGAATCGACATGCGGTTAATAAAAATAAAGAAGGCCAAAAGATATAGATGGAAAAAAAAACACTAACAGACAAAACAAAAACACAAGAACAAAAAAAAGGGGGGAATATGCATGAGATGTTTCTATGAATTAGCACAAGTACAAAAAATAAAACCAACGAGAACAGGAAGATAGAGAGAGAAGGGCAACGGTGATCTAGAAGATAATATGCAAGATAACGCGCGCTATGACGGAACAGAAGACAGAAAAATAAATAAAGAAAACAGTGGAAAGAAAAATACTACATTTTACTTGGCAAGAAGAGAGGCAAAGAACGGCAAAGAGGAAGGAGAGAAGATTAAAACAAGACGAAAGATGCCCTAAAAGAAAAGTCTTTAGGCAAACTGAAAAGTTTCCTATTACTTTGCTCGAGGGATATCTCTGATCCTTTATAGCCATACTCTACATCTTCGCTGCCGTTGCCTACCTTCAAAGCAGCCGCCTCTTCTTGCGATTGAGGAAATGCGTTTTATATTCCGCCATTGTTACGCGCATCAGTAAATCTTCATCTTTGACTGGAATCCATGATGTCAAGGCCTTCATGGCGTTTTCAAAGTCTGAGTCAAGCAATACCTCACCCAGTGCCTGGATCAAGGCCGCCGAT
The DNA here is from genome assembly GCA_004009845.1 of Davidsoniella eucalypti. Lineage (NCBI taxonomy): Eukaryota > Fungi > Ascomycota > Sordariomycetes > Microascales > Ceratocystidaceae > Davidsoniella > Davidsoniella eucalypti. The sequence continues at coordinate 213,838 of RMBW01000072.1, read as the reverse complement.
GCGGCATGTAATATTTGCAGTCCATCACTAGGTGCCGCCGACGTTGTCGATGTTGCAGCACCCGAATTCATAGAAATGGCTGTGCCTAGGCGGGATGCTGGCGGATGTGGTTGTACCACTGCGGATAAGGGTGTAGATGGAGGAGAAGCCTTGCTTCTGTTAGGAATCAAGTTGATGGCGCTACGACGTGGTGCAGATACAGCGCTTACAGCAAGCGCAGATGGAGGCGGTGGTAAAGGACCTTCCACGGCTGGGGTGCCCAAAAGCATGAACACATCCCAGATACGCAACTGGGCACCAAATGGAATGCTCAAATTGAAGAGCGTCAGATACCAGCGTGTGCCGTAAGCTGTAGGATCAATACAGAGTTCAGCCATCTTCTTCGCTACAGGCTTCCCTGCCAACCAAACACCCTCAAGTTCGCGTAGAGAATCCATCAGTCCCTCGAAGCCAGGTGAATACAACCGAGCTAGACCGCGAAGCGTCCAGAGACGTACGATCATGATGAACGCCTTCTCCTCGTCAAAGTACGACAGCAATGTAGCAGCCAACGACGCCATGCCTTGCACATAACCAACTTCGGGGAAGTATAATGCTAGAGCGTGCAGTACGCGGAACAACAGTCGTTGGCCACCGCGATACCGCCGCCGGAACATGATGTGTTTGCTGATGGTCCGGGGGACATCCAGGTCGATCTGTACATCATCGGTACAAGGCTTAGTCTGCAGGGCATAAAAAGAACCAATTATACCCTCCTCGCTGGGTGAGTTACTGGCCTCCTTAGCACTCTGGGACAGAAATGAGTACCAAGCTGATGCGCGCCAACAGTCAGGGATTCCCTTCCATGTACGTTCAATCAGCTTTGGGTCCTTCATGTCGAAATCGTACTGCTGACCTTGACCAGGGCCACTATTACTATGTGAAATAGCCATGTGACGCCACTTCTCGATGCGCGCCCACTCTTTACGCTTCAAAGATTCACTAATACGTCCAGCCTCAGCATCGTCTGATATGTCGGAGATCCCAGGTGCAAGTGTCAACATATCGCCAGCTTCGTCCATCCACCGGCGCTCACGGTTAATCGGTAACATGTTAGCAGCCTGGCGGGCAACTGAACGGCTAGAACGCCATGATACCACTGAAACCTCAGAACCCTGAGTATTGAGAGACCGCGCCGAGACTTTGCGACTTGGAGAGCGACCCAGATAGCTGTGTGAATGGAGAGAGCTTCCGAAAGTGTCCTTCTTGGTCAACACCCGGCGCGTTCTGCCGCCCAGCTGCATTTGTTGTTGACGGGGCTCAGTTGGAGTTGATAGTCGTGAATCAGAGCTCTTCGGGTTGATGAAGCCGTAGCGGTCAACGTCGGTAGAATTGACATCTTGCCAGTCCTCGAGTCCTCCGGCAAGCTCGAACTCACGGCGAGTCTGACTGCTATCGCGCTTGGGGGACAAGGAAGAAGTAACGGACCGAGGGGTGGACCACTGCGGGGCCAAGTGGTTTGTGACAGGTGTTACTCTAGGAAATATGTTAGCACTTGCGTGAACACGATGATTGTGGCAACAAAGAGAAGCTTTTGCGCTTTGTTTTGATCGTCAGGGCAGTTGACATTGCGCCTATCATCAGGAGAATGGGGGTCGTCATACAAGGAATTTTCAACATCTTCGGGGGCTTCAGGCATGGGCTCAAGACGTTCAGTGGACGTGGATGCATTGCCAACACCGCCGGTACTAGCGATTGCGCTGCCAGGGCGTCCATCTTCCCAGCAGATAGACTCGCCGGATTCGTAGAGCGATCTCACCTTGTGGGATTCCTGTTCTAGATCGGGAAGAGGGTGCAGCGCATCAGGCGTAGAAGGAGACATCATGGCGGTAGAATGAGGTAGAGGGGTATTAGAATTAGTTTTAGATAGAGGAGCGTCGCCTTCAACAGCCGTTGTGTCAGTGCCGTAGCTGATAGTTTCCTGGCTGCTACGACTGGCGTCCACAACAGTAACCAGGGCAGGGCTACAGTCAGAAGCAGTAACAGAGCCTGAGCGGGACTCGAGCTGTTCACGTAAAACGTCAATGAGGTCGTAGGTCGGGTCGCGGGGTATGCGCGGCCGCAACAAAGAAGACAGCGACGGAGACGGTGTCGGCGATGTCTTCCGGATGAGAGGCGGGCCCTGCCAAACGGAGATGGCTGTGTCGGAAACAGAAGACGAGTTGGAACCTGGCAAAGAAGAAACGCTAGACGCAGTGGGAATTGTTATATTAACAGTGGCAGTAGTATCGGTTGTAGTTGTGCGAGGAGCAGTTGTTGTGGACTGTGAAGGAGATGAAGACGGAGGCACTGCCTTCTCAGCGGTCCAGTACGAGCTCGTATTTTCCTGGTTCTTGGATGGCGAGCCAGAACCAGAGCCAGAACCAATGTCAGAGCTAGTGTTTAAATCGACAGCGGGCACTGATGTCAATGCGTCAAATGTGCTTTGAGTTGATTTAAGGTATTCTTCGAGAGCGCTTCTAGAAACTACTCGACTTCCACCAAGCAAAACACTGCCGCGTTTGGAAAAGGATAGGCCGCTCAAAAAAGCATCGTCCACTAGTGACTCGGACGGGATGGCCACAGACAACGGCGAGAAATCGGCGTCGTCTTGGTAGTCGTACTGCTGGTAGACTGCAGCAACAGCTGAGGGGGGCTCGCAGATAGAAGACGGTCTACTTAGTGGGCGCGGCCAAATGCTCTCTGGCAACGAGAATCGCGACTTGGAAAGTGGGCGAGACGAAGCAGGCCGAGACGGCGACAAGGAGACAATCGGGACTCTAGCCTCGGTGGCAACGACAGGCGCGGGTGTATACGAGGTCGTATTATCAGTAGTAGTAGTGGGCGGGCTAACGACGGAACAAGTCGAGTCGGCAGCCAACGAGAGATCGAGATCGTCGAACGAGAAGGTCCCAAAGTCGACGCCAAACTGGTTCTTGCTAGCAGACGGCGGCAGCGAAATGTGATGGGCGCGGGACGACGGTGGACGGGAATACGGAGGGCGAGAAGCCGGGGCGGCTGAGGCGGCAACTGCACGAGTAGCAGGCGGTTGTGCGAACTTTGAGCGCACAAATAACTGTGAATAGACGCTCGAGTGCTGGTGGAATTGCTGATAGATCGACGCCGGCACGTGGACGTCGGCTGGCCTTACAATCGACGTCGAGGACGAGGCAGAATTCAGTTGTTTTTGTTGAGGCTGAGGTTGCGATAACGTTGTTTTGGTGGCGATGGCGCCTGCTTTGGTAGTTGCTGAAGCTGATGGCGGCTGTTGTCGCTGACGGCTCGTATGCGGTAGTTGCAGTTGCGGCGCTTCAGTAGAAGTCGACTTAGTACTACTAGTTACGGCACTTGTTTCAGTACTAGTGGTAGCAGTGTTCGAAGGAATTGGAGTGGCGTTAGCAGCGGCAATTGCAGTTGCAGCAGGGCGCGGCGAGGGTAGGAACGAAAACAAGTGGCACCGCAAAGGGCGCGCAGTCGATGATGACGCAAAGGCAGATTTAGAGCGAGAGGCAGAAGAAGTTTGTTGTTGTTGTTGCTGCTGCTGCTGCTGCTCTTGTTGTTTTGGTTGCAGTGGTGACGGTGCTTGGGCTTTACCAGCCAGAAGTTCCTCCCGACGCAACGACAACTGGTTCTGGTGCGAAAATTGAGATTGCGCTGGCGACGGGGCCTGGTCGATAGATTGCACTTGAAATTGAGTCGGAACGGGGGCCCGAGTAGAGCAGCCAGTATTACTATTGTTCGAGTTGTAATGCTGGCTCTGGTGCTGGCGTTGATGCTGGTCTTGGTGCTTATGCTGCGAGCCAGTGCCAGAAGCGGAAGGAGCAGCTCCAAGGACAGGACCAGGCGAGCAGGTACCTTTAGTGCCCTGGCCGCTGGGCCTAACAGCAGGTAGACCCGCTGTCGAACCTGCATTGGCGCTGTGGCGCTGTTCCTGTGGTGTGGCGGCGTCTGTGGCGTCGACGTTCGTGCTGGCAGATCTTCTATTTTGGGCGCCAGGGAGAAGGGAACGGCCGCCTGCATTCTCAATTTCATTCCCGGTCGCATGCCATGCATCAGAGCAAGAGCTTGCATTCTGGCCTAGCGTGGGTCCATGCTCATCGTGTTGTTTATGCTCATCATTCTGGGGATTCTCATTCTGGGGACCGTTGATGCGAAGATCAGCTGTGCCAGTGCCAGCGAAACAAGCCTTGTCGTTCTGAACTGACGGTTGCTGTACTGCTGCTGTTTGTGGGCGGCTGCGGCTTGTCCCCAGAATCAGGGACAGCCGCGATGCCCCTAAAAAAGAGCCCACAACAGTTGTGGCACCACTATTATCATGGTTCTTCATAGCGGATGCCTCCGTCAGCGAGTAACGTCCAACGTTAGTCGGCGACACTACGGCGCTGTCGATCTCTCGCAGCGGCGTTGGCTCGGTCGGGCTGCGACGACGGCGAAAGCGGCTTTTCACGCTTGTCATGGTCCTAATGCTAAAGGCCTTAGTGAGGTGCTTGCGCGGCTGTGACCTGTCCAAACCTTCAATGCCAGGTATGGTGGATACCGATGCTGAAGGAACAGTGGCCGTCGAGTAACACGACGACGACACCTCACTGAAAGCCGGTGATGCTGCGCCTTGGCGAGATGATGCAACAGCTCCCACAACATGACCCGGTACCGGACAGGGCAGTGGTGTCGTAGATTTAGTCGTAGTGTGTGTGTTAGTAGGACCGGGAGATGCCGAAGTAGAAGATGCGGCAGGCTTGAACGGTTCGACGACCGGCGAGCAGCCAAAGTCGACGCTCAATCGTGAGTCCACAACAATAGACTCAGCGGTAGTGTCAAGTGGCCTAAAGGCCGATGGTGGTGGCATTAAAGACATGATCGTAGGACTAGTTTCTAACAATGGCGAAGCTACTGTAATCACCGGGGAAGAGATAGGCACGGAGATCTGACTGCCAGACCCCTCGGTTTGTCCAAGCAGTGTGGAACTGCGCGGCAGAGACCTTGATATCAAAGCGTGCTCTCGCTTATACCTAGACGACGACTGTCTATGGACGGCAGAGCAAGAGTCTCCGTAGCCAGCACTGACTTCACAAATGGTCGACACGGACGATGCCGTATCAAAGCTAGTGCGGCGGTTGCGCCAGAAGACGTCGCTCCGGTCACTATTCGAAGCCGACGTACTAGTTGAGCGTGTGCTGTTGCTCTGTGATATGCCAATAGGCTGCTGTTGAGCACCGTCAGTGTCCAACAAAGACGGCGCAGGCGCAATGCTTGCGATGCTAGGTGCAAGACTAAAGATCGGCGAGCCGGGGGGCGTCAAACAGTCCCGAAACAGAGGATGATCAGCCACTGGTGGCGGCTGCGGAGCGTTTCTTACGGCAGCAGCAAGTGTAGATGGGTTCCTGCGCAAGGTAGATACGCTGGATGCGGTACGAGAAGGCGAGACGGAAGCAATAGATAACGGTGCTCGTAAAATGCTACAGGAAGAAGAAGCAGAAGGCACTGGCGAAGCCAGGCTCAAAGGGAGGCTCAAAGGGGGCTTGAAGAGCGCAGGATATGGGGCAGTGATAGTGTAGTGATGTCCGTAGACTAATGGCGTTGCAGTGTTTGGTTTTGTTGATATTGCTGGATTTTCTGTGTTGGCAGTAACAGTAACTGCTGTCAGAGTCTGGAAGCGCTGGCTCGGCTGCCACGTCGGCAGAAGCGAGGGCTGTGTGTTTTGATATGTGTTCTGGGGATCCTGTCCTCGATACAGGTGGTCCTGCTTCTGTCTCTTAAACAGAGGCTGAAGTTCCAGTGACGAGGCGGCAGAAGAAACGGAGCAAGAGCGAGACGGCAAAGACACAGAAGGGCCAACGGGGATTGGGGGCGTTGCAGCAACGGTTTGTTCGTACCGAAAGGCTACAATGTTGTCGTCTCGGAAGGGCGATGCCAGAGCGTTGGTCCGCGTGCGTGAACGAAAGCTAGAGGGCTTGCGTTTTCCTGTGATAGAGCTAGAGCTTGGAGAGCAGCTGGAACTGTGGCTTTTTATTAAGGCGGGCGCCATTGTTATTCTTTGTAGGGGAGCTAGCCCTTCCTTATACTGGGTGCACTTCTCGATACTAGTGATCTAGGGATGGCACAGCACCGTGGAACCACAACAAAAGAGGCGTTTTTTTGCTCGCTCGGAACAATTTGCTGGTTAGTATGGAACTTTGTCCTCTGTCGATTCTACTAGAACGCTTCTGGAGAATGTTCAAGGGAGAACTCGGATCGGTGTTTGGACACGATACACGATATGTGTGGCTTGGGGCACTCGATAGACTGTCTATTCTACTCTACAGGCGGATTTCTGGCCTGTGAGCTGTCGATTGTGCTAAGCAATCTCAAGCGGTGGACTAGAAGTTAATGGGAGAGATGCTATGTTAGTCGATGAATGCTATTTCGTGATCGCCATTTTCAAGACCTTTCATAAAAACTACATGATCCCATGGGTTTTGTTGTTGGCTTCCCTACGCTCCGAATTCCAGCACAAGGCACGCTGAACTACACTACATTGAACAAGCAGCCAATCTAAGCAACAACTTGTACCAAGCTTGCTGGAATGTCTGTAGATAGACGAGAGATATTGTAAGAGGCTTTCTGGCGATTCAAGAAACACTAGTTTCGAGTAGCCAAAGCCCAGTCATGTTATGCCGAAATCTGCATTGGTATCTCCTCCCCATATAGAACAGGACAACACGACATGGCCAATCATACTTTGTTCCATACTTCCAGGTCAGGAATGGGGCGGTTTCAAGTTGAAGCATCCGGATCTCGATTCTAGGTAGACACTTTGCCGTCTATCTCCCTCTGGTATGCGACAATCACAACATAAACAGCTCTCATGATCTAGATGTCCATCAAGCCGGGGAATGGAGGCGGGCAGCCATAGATAGCAGCCGTTGTTCCTCTCTCAACTACTACTGTTGATCGAGAATGTACCCAAGGCATCCTAAATCTACTTCTCTATCACTAAACATGAAGCATTCTTTCCTGGCAGGATGACAGAAGTGCAAATCATTTGCCCTTGAAAGTGATATAGTTACGTACCTGTTGTATAGTGACCAATGCTAACTTATTGTCCACAGCAAGCCTTTCACAAGCCAAATACGAGAGAATGCAAGATCTAATCTAAGACAGCTGTAGTGTTTAGAAGTAGATGTCAGAAAAAACGGTAAAACTGTCAGAGATGAAATGAGTGACTGGCAATGTTTCTCAAAAGAAAGGCAGAAACTTTAGCAAAATGAGTGTGGTAGATAATCAAAAGATTGAGAAGCAAAAATGAACGGAGATGTTGAAGGTCAAAAGGACAGGATATAGAAATAGCTATTAGCTTTCCTTTCATCTCTGTCCGTTTGCTTTTCTCGTACCAGCCTATAACAAGAAGGTGAAAAGCAAAGGGAATGTGCAGGTTTTAATCGATAGGAGTGCATGACGAGAAGCAAACGAACTCAAACACGCATCCAGCCAGGCCATCCAGTCAGATCTCGTCAGATCATCGTAGGCGAGTTACTAGTTGCTGGGCATGTTTTCTTCTTCTATATTCAGCAATCATTGCGTCTTTCTGTGGCGTTCATGGTCTGAGGCAGCTTGGCTGGACAAACACTAGTACCGTATAAGTACATATCAGCCATTGGCCAACATGCAGCAGAATCCAAGCGAGTGCCTGGATCTGCTGCAGCTGCTTGAAAAAAGAAATATCTTGATTTGTATCTTCTCATTGTTGATTGAAGCAAAGAAAAGGAAGCAAGGACAGCTAGTGTCGCTCACTTTGTATGATAAAGTTCGATCGCTTACCAACTGATTATATAACTTTTTGTACAGGCTCGTAACCCTATACGCTTATGTTCAAGGTTTCGTTTGTTCAAATAGGAAATAGAAAATAGATCAACAAAAACATCAAGAAGGTCGTTCGATAGCGCAAGTCGTGAGGTGAGCTGAAAAACAATGTAAAGAAATAAATGCTGAAGCTGAGAAACAACAAGTTGGGTGAAACCAATAAAGAAGAAAACTGAAGTAATTTCTTCTTTCGAACATGTAATTCTTATGAACAATAAATCGGGTCTCTCCATATTCCATATCTTCAAACGTTCCGTCCCTAAGAAAAATATAGGAAAAATCATCTTTGCAAACTCTCTCTTTTACAGACTTGCTTCCTTTTTGACTCCTGGCATCAAAGAAATCCACTTGTTGCTGCAGCCCGATCCAACAATGAGAAGATATAAAAACTTAGTTGGTTGTAATTCCTTTTCTTTAGCTTCTCATATGTCCCAGTACATGTATAAATCCTGCTCTCTAGTCCACACTCTCCAGTTTTATTCTCACTTATATGCACTATAGGTACAGACATACATTCAAACAGTTCCTTGCTTCTATTATTATAAGCCAATATGCAGATAAGATCTTCTTCATAGAACTAGTTATGGATGCGTTGATTATAATTATATTTAGCAACACAGGCCTTGAAGATATCACATCTACGTATCTAGTTATGTTGGATTTGTAACCTATTACATATTTTCAGGCATTTTTACTAGTTACTCTTTTTCCAAATGTAATCATGATAGTTACATGTCATTGCCCATAACCATATTTAGAATAAACTTTGATCTATTTAAACTGCCTAGTTATAGAGAAAAATGCTTCTACTTAGTATAGATAATACAGTCTGTAGTTTGCACGTATACTAAAATTTCACAATATTCTCCATCTAGTAGGGTTAAAAACCCTTGATCGACATATCAGCTAAGTTACTTTTTCAGTTATTTAGCATGGTTATCATATATGAAAACACTACGGTACTTCATCCCTTCATCCCTATACAATATGACTAGGAGAGAAGGCTTCTGTTATCAAGACTATATCTCTAAAAATACGATGTCTACCAAATTTCAACCAGCTATATTCTGGCCCTCGTCCTTTTTCTTCCCAGCCACTGGGCATTTACACAAACTTTATGATTATCAACTACTTGCTTGTATTTTCCATTTCATCCACATGAAAAAGGTTTTCTTTTTTTCTTACATAAATCCTGTCTTCATGTATGATCATCCTAGTAGTAACATTCACAATGGAGCATGTGAAAACCCAAGTAGAAGATCTATATGTATTGAGAAAAACAAAGAAGTAATTTGATCCACTTACATGCACTTCTAGTTCTCTCCACCAAGTTCCCTGTCCCTTGCCTTCTTTTTTCCACAAAAACCGGCCCTTTTCTTCAATATTTTCTGTTCCTCCCAAGTCAAATCCTCTCAAATATTTGTAAGTTTGCCTGCTTAACTCGAGGCAGAATTACACTAATGGACCAAATATCCGATCTGGCTACTGGAAACGGTCTATCTACATACATGATTCTAGCTGTAGTTGTAACCACGAGAATAGAATGTGGTGCCTCATGCTCTGACGTGGCTTGCGTTTGAATATTCCTGTAGATACACAATGCTATAGTGACCAGTTGACTATCTCCAGTTTTGCCGACGAGATATTGGACAATAACTCTGCTGTGGAAACAAACCTGACACCGGATGTGTGACGTGCATATTTGTGCATACGTTTTGGTAGTATGTCAGCATATATTCCATCTGTCTGCTGTCAAACGCATTCTTCCGGAACTTCTGCTTGCTGCGTATAGATATGCCATGTCAAGAAAAGAGCGAGGCTGGTTGGCTGATTCTTGACTGCTACTGACTTGGTAGCTATGTGGACATACTAGACTCTCACTCGCCGTTGTTACAGTGGCTCCTACAAATAGTACCTGTTCGGCGGGTTCCTGCAGTTGCTATTCATGGCTACATGTCTCTATCTATCTGTATGGCAGTTTTTTAGTACTGGGCATGGTGCTACTGATACCAAATACGTACTTGGTAGTGTAATTACAGTATTTTACGAGACTGTATCTGCCCGTTTAGGCCCTGACCGCTGTTTGAAAGTCTAAGACAATATATATCTGTATGAGAAATAGCTATCAGAGAATCATATCTAGCATGCTAAGGACAACTCTTTTTTTTCTTAGGATGTGATAGTGACAGGGGCGGTTTCCTGCAGGCCCATCACATGAATTGCCCATAGCTTGCCAACGCATCAACTCGAAAGAAATGATAGTTGATGACTTTTATTTTTTTCTTGCCTAGGACCCCGGAATTCCTTTGATATCGTTCTATGGAGACTCCTACAGAAGAAAAAAAAAATCATCTCGCTCTTATGCACCATGCATGAACTTCTGTTTGTGCGCTAGCCTCACGATTTCCAAGCAAGCCCCCGGTTGGTAAGAAAGCAGGAACGAACATTCTAGTAGTAGCCTATATCTTAATATATATTCTTCCTTTTGAGCTCCAAGTATATATCTGTGTATAGTTGTAGATGGTGGAAACAAAATGCACTGATCCTAGCCCACACGAGGGCCATCCACTATTGCTCGGTATTCTAAACTTCTATACCGCAGTGTTAACCCAGTTCAAGACTTGGTTGCTGTTATATTACGAGATACATGAGTACATGGGAAGAACGAAGGAGGAGCAAAAGACAAGGCTTTCATTCAAATAAACTTTTACTTCGAATCTTCTTTCTCCATAACCTGCTTTGTATAGGAAAATTACAAGTTTTATCACAAGATTAGTAGAACAACCGAAGAAATAAAGCCTATGACGACCCTCAGAAGCTGTTTGGTATGCATAAGAGAATAAAGACAATATATTAGTATGCCCAAAACAAGCTATTGTTGTATGAAAGAACAATGCTACTTAAGACTTACTAAAATTTAGGGCTCCGAAAACAACGGAATAAGGAAAAAAAAAGAATGTCATACACGGTAATATCAATACGTAGATAGTTGACGCGCCGAAACGCGACTTTGTGTGCATTTTATGTTGGTTTTTGTATCAAAGTTACAACTTTTGGTTTAGCAGTCTATTTTCCCTTTTTTCCCTTTTTTCCCTTTTTTTTGTACTAATTTCTTATTACAAATATCTGTAGTTGTTGCATAATATAAACAAACCAACTATGCTCGTGATGCTCTTAAAAAGAAATATGAAGTTATGTGCTTCATGTAAGGAGTAAGCACCTGTATTATAGAAGGCTGTCCGCCACCCGCCACTTAATCAGTTCTCTTGTGCTGTTATGTGAAATAAGGGATAAGTTGGAATATATATTGTATTACCCTCTGCATATGCTGTACATCATTGAGCAGCTATAGCGGTTGTGTACAGTCTTAGCTCGTGGAGAGATCCCATTTCGCATAGGCAATAGACCGTACGTGGTTTAGTTATGTAGACTGGAGTATGTATTTCCTAAAGAGATTGTTTTCCTATCAGTAATACGCTTTATCAAATTCAAAGGTCATTGTAAGCTCATTTGTCGTGCCGTTCCCTTGCTGCTCCCCCTCGTCATAATGATTTACTATATAGAACACAGTGTAGCCGAACCATAAGACGAACACCACCTGCTCTCTACTAGAGACACAATGTATTAGTTTGTACTTCTCCTTGTACCGTTCTTCTCTAGTCATAAGACACAGATTGGAGATATATTGCTCTTATGTATATAAGTAGCCACTGTACTTTTCATGTAGTTGGCATTATCCATCACATGAACCTCCATGTTGAATTAAGCCTTTGTCTTAGACAGTATTACAGATTGAACAGAGATAGATTGACACCTTGAAGATAGCAGATTGAATTGTTAAACGAGATATATATTTTCTTGGTTTCATACGTCATAGAGATGATACGAGTATGTTTGCAAATATATTGTATGTATTAGGTATAATTATATCTAAATAATAGCGTTGATTTCATGTTTGCAGCCGTCACTGGAAACACTAAGTTAGACCAAACCTAGAAAGACAAAAAAAAAAAAAGTTCAAAAGTCTAAGCAAAACCATTGCTAGAGCAAAAAAAAAATTAAAGAATTGTACACACCATTTAGCGTTGGTGAACTCATTTAGTAAAAGCTGACAATGAATACTCAGAATAAGGTAGAAAAAAGGAGAATAACCCGATATTTTGTTCCCTTCTAATGGGATTTTTTTGGGATGTTTATTCTCCTTCCTCCTACTTCCCTCCCTTCTTTTAGGCTCTCTAGACTTCTTCATCCGCCCAATCCTGCTCTCCATACAACGGCTTCTCCTTGCGCGGCCCACTAACAATTTCTAGTTTCGTGAGGAACTCTGGTGGTACTGTGGGAATGTACTTGCGCTCACGTTCACGGTTTAAGCCGCCGAAGCCAGCACCATACGAGACCAGCATGTCTGTGGATGAAGGAAGCGTAAAAGGTAGCATGAGAGCGGGATCAAGTAGTAGGTGGTGTGGTGCGTCATCGTCTGAGTCATCCTCGAGGTCCATGTTGATGACGCTGCCTGCACCGATCGGCGTGCCTGGCACCGAGATATCTTCAGGGATCGGCGCATTGTTGAGCTTGTTGAGGTTCTTACTCACTGGAGTGCCTGGTATACTGTTGATACTCATAGCCAACGACATAGCGCTTCGGCGACGGTCACGCTTAAGCGTAGCTTCCTTTTGAATCGCCTCTAGGTAGTCTAGAGCACTTTTCGGTAGTCCCTTCTCGCCAACTTCGGGCCGGTAATGTGCGGCAGCGTGGATGAGCTGCTGGGGAGTCAGTCGACGGAGCTGTTGTAGCGTGTCTACCAAAGCCTCGAGATCGTCGGGCGCCAAAGACGAGAAGCACTGAAGCCATTGCAATAGTTGGATGACGGGTGCTAGATGACGCCGCGCAGCTTCGACCGTAGGCTCACCACTAGCCTTCATGTCACCGGCTTCATAGTGCTCAGGCAAGCGGTTATTCACTCGCGCCCAGTCTTCGAGTACCGAGACATTCATGCGGATCTGCATGGCCTTGGTGCGTGCAAGATATTTCCGGTTGGACATGATGCGGTTGAACAGCTCAGCGCCGATCCAATAGAGCAGCTGTGATACGATCTGTGACACAATGACGGAATGGATATCGTATAGGTCTAACACAAAGAGTGTGGACGAAAGTAGTGAATTGATGTTTCGTGGCGCTGGCTTGGCGCGTTGTTTTGGAGATGGTGGTCTAAGGCGTCGTTCCAGAGGCTCTTGCTTGACTGTTTGCTTGCGCTTGAAGAGCTTCCATTCGTTCTGGAACGCAATGTTTTCAAAGCCGGGAATCGTCTCGTGGTCGAGCATCGCAACATCCAGGACCTTGTCAAGTCGTCTTTCGGCGTCTCTAACAATAAGAATGAATATTTCGTTGATCAGCTCCGCAAGCTGTACCTGGTACTCTGCCGTCGCATCAACCAGACCAGCATCCTTTTTGAGATAGTGTAACAATAGTGTAGCGTTTGAAATCCAAAACGCCAGTATAGTCATGTCCCACTGAGACCGTTCCACAACGTCATTGATCTTGTCCATGGCTGATATCATGAGCCGGTCCAGCAGCTCATGGCTAGCATGGTAATGGGCGTATCGGGCGCTCAAAAAGACCATGTTGGCAGGAACTGGCTTCTGGCTCATGGAGCGCTGCGGCTTCATGTTGGTGATGATTATGTCGAGAATTGCGTCGAGCTCCGATTCTTGGAACACAAACATTTGGTCGTGGAGACACCTGCTCCAGTCGAACTCGGCAATCTCTTCTTCTTCGAACTCGTCGGCAGACTATATGGCACCACTCAGTCAGAAACAAGCTTTTCTCCACACATGTATTATCAGTATTATTGCGTACCTCGGGTTTATCATCCATGCCGACATTGCCAAGATCAACTTCTAGATCGCGCGCGCTGTCCATCATCATGCGCCTGTGGAGTTCATGCTCAGCCATCTCCTCCTCAAACCGGTCCTGTGAGACTCCGGGCTGGTAAAAGTCCTCGGCTAGTCCTAGACTGGCCCAGTTGTAGCCGCTGTCATGAAGATAGAAGCCCATATCGCTATCTGGTGATAAGAAGTCGAATGCTGTGCGGCCACTGGATGTCTTTTTTTGCGGTTCGGCGCCGGAGTCGAGTAGAATTTTGGCTATTCCCTTGTGACGATTGGTCATTGCCCACATGAGCGCAGTCCATTGGTTGCAGTCTTGGATATTTACTTGAGCTCCAGCGTCGATCAAAGCCTGGACGACTTGTTCATGGCCCTAAATCGAAGATAACAGCCCCCCAGTCAGGGGTGGGCCATTTACTGTTAGCTTAGAGAATCGCCATTTCGTTTCGTTGAGGGATACCGTGGAAATGGCACTCTCAAGGCATAAGACATGCTAGCCCATGATACGAGGAGATAGAAGAAGAGAGGGGGGGTTCTAAGAACAGGGTATTCACATACAAAGCAGGCCGCATAAATCAAAGGCGGCGTGCCGTCCTCATCGAATGCATTGACATCTACCAAAGCTTTTGCCTTGCCAGTGACTATGCGCTTGACACGATCCAAATCGCCATTACTAGCTGCCATGTTCAGTGCCTTCTGCAGCATATCTCTGCGCTCCTTTTCTGGCCGAGAGTCGTCTATCGCAACCTCGTCGTCATCTTCAAAGCTGAGGCCAATCTGGTGGGCAGCCTGGGCCGCCATCATTTCCATGAGACGGGTGTCGCTATCTTTGGGGCCGGCCGAGATTTCCTCGGAATAGCTTTCATTATCGTTCAGCGATAATGCGCCAAAGTCGAGCGGCTTCGAGGTTATCGGGGATGTCAGGAATTGTGATTGGCCCTGCCAGCCGTCGTACATTTCCGTCTCGGGTACAAGATGCTCGACTGCGGCGGGCCGTCGGTCGTTTAGATTGCGCGGGAGATCAGACGGCAGTCCCTGTGGCTTATCGCCGCCCAGCGTCCCCAGATCCATGGCGGTTGTTGGGGAGAGAAGGGCGCTGATTTTCCGAGTGGCCCCGTGATATGGTGAGTGTTGGTGGTTCAAATCTGGATGCCTAGGGAAGCGTCCGCGGATATCGCAAGTGGCAGAACTAGCAAAATATTCGGGTTTCCGGGTCGTTCGGGGATTAGAGACCAGGCGAGTTTTCTTTGGATCGCGATCGATGGGTCGAAGGAGGGGTCTTGTTGTTCGGGAGCTTCTCTGGCTCTCCTTCTTCTCTCTTTCTCTCAACAGAATTATGCAGATCAAAGCTCCGCGGACACCTTTCTATCAGGAGGAAGACACAATATTCGGCGGAAGAGGGGCTCGTAATCAAGCAATATGGCAGACGATATGTATGACCGGGTCCAAGCAAATGCGCTGGTCCAATGCAACAAGGTGGTGAAATATAATGTCAAAAGGGAGGTTCAGGTAGAATGCACAATTGTTGGTAGCGCCGCAGCATCCAACTTTCACTATATAAAATACTCGCTAACGTTGTGTGTTTAGCTCAGGACGTCAGATGTCTAGGTTGAAATATAGAATAATCAAGGCCACCCCCCCATTGCAATGCTAGTGGGTCCTAGAGGGATTGGTTTGGCCAATCACTGTGCATAAGCGGTATCTTTTCGGCCATATACTTTTGGTTGTGCATAATACTAACCCTAATGCAATGAGGCTGAGAGCATATATTTAGTTTTGTGTAAGTTTGTTTTATAGCGTACTCTACTTTACGAGCTCGCTTGCCTCTTGTTCATGACGCCCTACGTTTCATTCGATGTGCTCTGTTCAATGCATCACCGACTTTTGCTGTGTGAATCAATGCACCCTATATTATAATACATTTTTGACTAAATTTATCTACAATGGTTGTGTAGGCCAAGAGTGTCGTCACGAGGCCCAGCACAGATCATGTGCGGCCCGTTCGTTAGCCGCTGTCGTATTGTATTGCTAGCTAGAGCTAGATTGCACGCTTGCCAAACGCACGGATGCGCTTCACACCACCATCCGGAATCATGACAAGCTTGATGTGCGTCACCGGCTTGTCTGTGATTAGACTTTCAAACTCGTGCTCTTGGTCAGGGCCGCACTTGGACGCCGCCACGATCTCGGCCCAGCCTTCACTAGCGTGTTCGAGCGCAGCAGCACCCGTCCAGTTGATGGCCTCGACACGCACCTTTTGCGGATAGTTTCCACGGAAGTGCGCCGTGTCAACCACGCAACGCTGTAGATATCCCGGAGCGCCGAGGCGGATAATGCACCAGTCAATATGGCCCTTGGTGCGCGAGCGGGAAGTCTCCCATCCATCGCCCATGTCCTGGCCACGACCAGGTAGTAGTAGGTTATCCTTGGAGCCAAAGTGCTGGTCGTTGCAGGAGATAGCAACACCGCCGTTCTGAGCAGCAGCCAAATCGAAGATGGCATCCTTGTCTTCGGGGAACACGGGAACAGCATGACCAAACAGACGGAAGCGTGCAATACCACCATCGGGGTACATATTGAGACGAACATGAGTGTACTGCTTCTCATTGGCCTGCCTGAGCTTCCATGAGAACCGCTGAGAAGGGCCGCATTCTTGGTGACCGACAATGGTCTCCCAACCGCCGCGGGTTCCCTTCCAGGACACAACCTCTTCATCGTTCTGGCTGAAGCAACCCTCGACAGAGATCCACGGGGCATGGTTGCCGTTGAAGAAGGCAGTATCAACCTCGACACCTTCAACGGTACCGGAAGCAACGCCCAGACGGACAATCACCCAGTCAAACGGCTCCGGGTTATGACGACGGGTCTCCCATCCATCGTACCAAGCACCGGTATAAACCATCTTGCCGGGCTGGCGAATGGGTGGCGTGGGCGTAAGGAGGTTGGCTGCCTCCGCAAACCATTCATTAGAGAAGCCTAGAATCTTACCACCAAGTGTCGCAGAGATAAGATCTGATAAGCAGAGACAAGTTGTTAGCAGAGAGATAGGTACATAGAAGCGGGTGGGAGGGTGGTGTCAAGTGACAACATAATATCCGGCAATAGAGTCGCATTGTGTTGGTTATGATGTGCCCTACTAAAAGATAAGGCAAGGAAGAGACGGGAACCAATGGGATACCGAGGAGAGGTGTTAGAGGTATGGGCAGTTCAGATAAAAAGCGTTGCTGTTTTAGGACCCTAGCCTCCCGCTACCCTGGACGATTGGCAGATCCAGAATCTGGGGTAGAGACAACAATAACAGTAACCATATGACACGGGGTTCTGAGAAATACTAACCAATGCAGCTGGAACGGAATGTCTTGTCAATAGCATCCGATGCGATTGGATCAACAACGATATCCTCGAGAGGGTACAGCACACCTTCTGGTTCTTCTGCAACGGTGGTGGGCTTGTTGAGCAAGACTTTTGAGGTAGACATTATGTGCAACGAGGGACACTCATGTACTGATGATGTGTGGGATATAATTTTGGGTGTAGTTGGTACGGATCTGGAGTATATGTAGAATTGTAGAAAGGCAATAGAAAATGAATTGGAAGGATACTTGTGCAAGTGAGGGAAAATTGAAATTAAGATTTCAAAATAGAAAAAGAAGCTGGAGAGAAAGACGGGAAAGATGAGCAGCAGAGCAAAATACTAGAAGATAAGATATTAGAGGCATAGACACTAAGAAGGCAAGGAGGGGCAACCCCTCGATACTTGTATGAAAACCAGCAAAGCGAGCATCTCGGCTCTTTCTCTCTCTTTTCCCGTCTCTCTGCTTGGACGCCTATCAGGTTTGCCTTGCTCTCCTCAATAGCGACTACTACGTCGAATACCCAAAGGAGACGCTTCGGTATCTGCGTCCTCATTTGTTTGTTTCCTGGGGCGTGTGTAGAAGGACTTGGTCGGTTTTTTTACCCGGGGTCCCTCATTATCGGCCACATCCGACATCGCTTTGTTGGGCAAACTGATAACGATCTCTGATCTAGCAACTAAAAAAGTAGCTTTTAAATCCTGAGTAAACCAACAACGCTAAGCATTTGTACCCTAGTCCGTCCCCGTCTCCCACAACCACATACAAGAGACTCCTGTAAAGAAGATTTGGGGGACGTTTTCTCTTAGGTATACATGAAGGCACATATATCTGCACATAAATTTGCGAATTAAAGTAATAGAAACGGCACAGGCCATGATTGTAGAAGCCGACAACCTGTGTGGAAAACATACTATTCATTGGTTGAACAAGTCGACTACTCATCATCCAAGTCCATTCTGTAGCATATTATATCGATATTTGTCTGGGTCATCTTCGTGCGATAGTCTACTCTCTATACTGCTCGCCTTTGATTCCCATTTTGAGTATTTTCATAAGGTTATGGAATCGAGCAATAGTATGCAATGATATAGAAGCTGATAGTACAAACCTACCACCAATCAAAAATATATAGTCCTCTCTTTATTCTCTCCATATCAAGTAATCCCTTGATTTTCTTCGCACCGGCTGATAGAATTCGATCTCTGCTTCGTTGGGTATTCTTATCGAGTAAGTATCGAGTAATGCCGTGGTATTCTATACGCTAGCGCAGGAGTCTTAATGTTCCTAGTTTGACTTGACAAACAGCCATAGATAAACCTTGTAATGACTCCTCAATACTTCATATCCAATTATCCAATTCTTGATGTGGCATAATTGCTGTTGCTGGTAGCTTCATATCCTTTTTTCCACTCACTACAATTATACTTATCGTGATAGTCAAGCTTGATTTTTGTCTTCTCAACTTGATGTCATCTTGCCTTGCTGACTCATTTGCCTAGACAGGACCTTCCTATCCAAGTCAGATGCACTGTTTTGGTCTCCCTGAATAAGCAAACATGCAATAGCTAATGGTGGCACTGTGATTGGCTCATATATGGTTCAGGCGATAGTGTCTCCGCTTTTTTCTTCTACTCAGGTAATACTATCAGGTGTATCAACAGAGTTGAATGTTGACTTTGGGCGCATCATCCATTTGTTCCCTCATTTTGAAACGGATTTTTTTTTAAAAAAAAAAACATCATTCTCACTATTCTCGAGGCAATTCGGCAGTTATTCCATTCCATTGTGAACTATCAAGAAAGTATTGGCGAAAAGTTTCCGACCTATCAATTTCCGACGCTTTCCGCTAGTTTCCATTATCTGAAAGATATCTGAAAGACTACCTACTCCATAAAAACGGAGTTCCGAATCGCTAACGAACTAGCCTCGTTATTTCACTCGATGATTTCACCATCTTACTAATAGAATAGATAGAATAGAAATCGAATAATACGAACATTCGACAGCTTGTTTTTTCAGACTTCTCATCAATCGGCATCAATCATCAGGCCTAGTTGCGATTTATCTTTGCTACGATAGTCAAAATCTAATCACATCGGCTTTTATTTTAACAATTTTCTCTGATCCCAAAGGAGCGAGCTAGTTTTCGTCAAGCTCAAGGGGAGATAATCGGATCATCCTTATCAATCTTTCATCCCCTAGATCCGGCCACCACAATGCCATCAAACGTCGAAGGTCGTACGATTTCCCCGGAAGCCGGAATCCCACAAGACGAAACTCAACCTCTACTTGGACGGGCCGGTGATGCCGCTCAGGTAGATGGGGATTCCATGGCCCGAAATCTCATCCTTGGTAAGAAGATTTAACCCAACAGCTAAACCATACCCTCTATCATTGCACTTGAAGCCTCATATCGACATTATCATTCATTATACTAACATCACATTTTCATCTAGGCACTGGTATTCTGGCACAAATCGCAAACATCCTTTTCTTGCTTACAATCTGGGCTACTATACTACAGGGAAATGTCATCTTATTCTCTGGTCATCCACTCGCAGTCAGCGTTGGCGTGTTTGCCCTAATTCAATCTATACTTGTTGTTCAGCCAACACATACCAGCACCCAGAAACTTATCGGACAGCGCTACCATGCTGGATTCAACCTGTTAACCTTCTTGGGCATTGGTATTGGCGTTGGCATTATTGAGTACAACAAGTTCAAGAATGGCCTAGCGCATTTCCACTCTGTTCATGCTTACTTTGGTATCTTGACCTCGGTATTGTTGGTCATTCAGTTACTGGTTGGTGTCACCATGTGGGGATTCTACTCCCTATATGGCGGGGAGCAGCGCGCAAAGAGCATCTGGAAGTATCATCGCATGAGTGGCTATACCGTCTTGCTGTTGATTCTAGCTTGTGTCATCACTGCTACTAAGACAGATTATATTGCCGAGGTCGTCAAGATCAAGACCTGGTCAATGGTGGTACTCGGCTTCTTCATAGTTGCCGGCGTATTCCCTCGTCTTCAAAAAAGCAAGCTTGGACTATAGGTTGGATCGCCTACGGGATGGTAAGTCATATTAAAAGCATGAAGATGGCCGCTATCTAACTACTTTTTTTTATGACTAAGGCGTGATATGTTGGGGATAAACGACATGATCTGAACAAATATCATTGTTATTCATTTCTTCTCTCCACCATACTGAAATACACGGGTTATCATAAAGTCGCGTTGGTTTTTCTTTAAATATCAGAATTTTTAGCTTATCAATACTTAAATTTTATCATGTAGAGAAATTTGCATATAATTATCTAAACTTCAATTTGTACATCTGTCTGTATTTAAGTTTCTACTGACTCAAGGGAGGAAGACAGCTATGATATGGCATTCTAATGCAAGGGTATAAATATAGGGTTACTTGAGATTATGTTTGAGATCATGATCGTGGGGCGACCTCATAAAGCTACTTATTGACCACAATGGACAGCATAGTTTATATGTACTATTCCTTAGAGATATATATAACACTAAAATTATGTTATCGGTTGGGGCTATTGAGATGCTGATGGGAGAATAATGAAACCTTCAAACATAATTGATAGCAAGTTCATTTCTAAGCCTATCAGAAACTTGGTCTTGATGAATGATTTATTCACCCCTACAAGATTGACATTACTGGCCTTGAACCAGGTTTAAGCAACATTTTTCCGTTGCATTAAGTAGAAGCGAAGAAAAGATGCGTTTGCACAAAGTTAGAAATGCAGCATCAGTCAAAAGAAACAAGAGAAAACGGAAAAAAAAGAGGCAAGCTAGCAGGCATAAGGAAGACGCAACACACAGACTCATACGTTCACACAAAAGATGCCGTTCGCTTGGATGATGAAGTGTTGCATCAGGCTAAATCTCCACTTTTTGGGCGAGGGACAAGGGGGGAGGAACCATGCTGAGCTCTGTTTTGCAGATGTATGATATCACTCGGAAGCATGTTGGCGGAGACATTCAGCATGGAAGGAAGCGCCTTGCAGCAATATTCAAGTCACTCGACTGGTAATTAAGCAAGCTAAAACCAGTGTCGATAGGTAAGCAGCGGTCATTTCAATAGTATGTAGGTAGATAGAACGAGTATAAAGCGGTAATGGTGATGGCGGAAGCAGTAGCCCGGAGCCAGATTATCGTCGAGTAATGTCTGATGAGGGTTACTTATAGGTTATGCTGTAATGATTAGGTTGTCTTTGAGGCGCTACCTGACTGAAGATTGAGGTCATCAAGTCTTGAATTTCAACTAACGAGCGACAGTTTTGGCTCGGTAACAGGCGAGACGCTGTATTGAGCTACGTTTCTTAGTTCAGGATATCAGCACTGCTGGATAGGTAGCTTGCACTTTCTTCTAGTATTCAGGTTCGGCTCTCTCACGTTGTTTGTCACTACAGCCAGCCTTTTGCCACTCCTACTTTTAGTACTAATGTGACAGTGTAGCTGTCGTTGTAAAGCGTTAATGCACCGTTGCCTTAGCAGGGTATTTGCCTAATGCAGCTGGGAAGAGCTGGAATGGATATATTTTTTCTCCTGCCAGATGCCAGATGCAGACATGCAGTAACATCACAAAAAACAGCCTATAGCGCCTAATTAGGAAAGTTCCGATTTGTTTTTTCTCGGGGCTCCTTGAAGACAAGCACAAAAGCGAAAGGGAAGGAGCTAGGAAATTTTTTGCTGACAGAGCTAGGAAACGATGCCAGTAAAGTTAAAGGTTATTTTAATATGAGAAAAAAAAGGAAACAAGAGATGGATGAGATAGATCGTGGGGGGAAACAAGTTGATATTTGTGACGGGCGGCATAGTCAAAATAAATGATAAAAAAACCACTAATAAAAACTACAGTTATGGTCTAACTTGAAATTCAACCCACAAAGAACACAAAATTGAATAGTATTTGTGACCAAAACGGTAAAAAACGGGATTGTTCACCTTGGATGGAACATAAAAAGGAACAAAGTGACGTCACTCTTGTGTGATTGTGAATAGACAGCGACACAGTACATGAATTTTTCATTTTCATTTTTATTTTCATTTTTCCTTTCTACTTGCGAAACCTAGTAAATCGATTTCTCGCCATACTTTGCTGCTGACTTTGTCATCGCTAGTCCGTTTTTTTCTTTTCATCGTAATATCTTGTAATGCGTATATATGGCTTCCGTACGATTATTTAGTCTTGCATATATAAACCGATCTGTCACTTGGCATACCGCAGCATCATATATGCATAAAGAATACCTAAGTGAAAAGAGAGCTATGGCCAAGCAGTTCATCAGCACAAGATTATAAGAAGAATTGAAAGTAATATGTTTGAGGAGCTGTTTATGGGGCCGTGCTAGACACCTAGAATGCCGTTGTTTATTCATCCGCCTCTTGTAACTAATGGGGACCATACTTTTTTTTACTTCTTTTCTAGTTCCCTTTGTCTTTCTCATCAAAAAGGAGACGATAATAGACAAAGCTCTTAGCCAGTATCAATGATTGGCCGAGAGTCACATGGTAATCTACTAGTGAAATAGGCATTTTCATTTTCTCACACCATCGCCTCTGATTGGAAAAACAAGTTCTTGCACCCAGACTTTGGTGGCTTGGAGAGGATAACAAGAGATCGTTGAGGGCCTATAGGCATGTGAAAAGCAGAGGTTTCTCAATAAAAACCAAGTTACTGCGAGGAGGGAGAATGTGTTGTACTCAAAGTAACCAGATGGGCAAGTTACGTAAGTGTTGGTCCAACAGTATCACAGTAAAAAGTAGCAGCTTTTTAGCACTATTGCGATGGTTGGTTACAGCACTAACTGAGAGTTGTAATGCGAGAAGAGCCATTGTTGCTCGTTTTCTTCACTCTTGATTTCCTTTGTCCTTTTATCCCTTTCTTCTTGTATTTGGCTGAGTGACGTCGATGACACAGGGATATGTCCTTTTGTGGAAAAAGAGAAAGAAAATCCGAAAAGTGTACATCGTGTTAACCTGTGCCATGACTCCGCTGAGATAAACCCATATCTTGTTTGGCATATTTCGTTCAATAGATCCGCCCATGACCATGCTTGATTGTCGAAAGAACCGAGACCATTGATATTGACATAGTTGATCAGTGGCGAAGGGAATGAAAGAACAAGACGAACCACTAGGTCGACAAGCATTAAGCATATAGAGGTCTCACTTAGTTATCAATATCATTATTTTCCATTTCCATTTCCATTCTCTTGTTCGAGATCGGGATTTGGTCCAGGAGCACAAGAAACGAACTTTGTTGGTTCTTTGGATCGGCATCCATATTCCTTTACCAACTAGTAGAAACAAGCGGGCTGTCAAATGCTTTCGGTGACTTGATTGTATCTGTAGACGGTTTAGCGTTGTGACGCTCCGTTTATGCAACTATAGGACATGCATACATAACACTAAAGCATATACACATAGTTCTGAAAGGGCACACTGTATTTCAATATTGGTACCAAGCACTGGTAATTTGGTCAGCCAGATGACAGAGCATGGACTGGCAAGCCAAAACAGAGGTACATATAGTGAAGATCAATGATTCTTACTCATCTTGGGGCAAGCTTTGATGGCTGATTATCTACATATATCTCTAGCATATCAGAAGCGTCATATTTTAGCTTGTCGATGGGGTAACGAGGGGTAGTTAATACAGTAGAATCAGATAGAAGGCACTGCTAATTTGACTTTTGGCTCAACTATGTGTTGTATCTGTATGTATAAGGACACCAAAAAGGCTCATTATCCATACAACGCATCCTATGGTCTGGAAGCCCAGTAGCGTGTTTCTATGGACTAGGCAGGGAAATGATCATGTGTTAGATGGACGGGAATAGGTAGCTTAGCGGGTGATTTAGAAACAGTGTCTGACAGAGAGGAGAGAAGGGAAAAGATAGATACCAGGCGGTGATTCTAACGAAGAAGCGGAACGAGAACGATACAAAAATGCATCCCCTTCTTTTGTTTCGTTGATTAATTGTTCCTTAAAAAGGTACTATTGTAACAGGTGTCGTCATTTACCACTTGAAAAAGCCGCCATGTATGGCTCACCCAATCTTTTCAAGAGGGAGGAGACATCATAATATGATCTATGATAGGTATGATACTTGGAGCACAGGCGTTGTACTGGTGCGTTTGAAGGTTGTACGGCACAGCCAGTAGACAAGATGGAGAGAGAGTGAGAGGTGAGAGTAAGGTAAGCTGAAAACAAAAATGAATCGAGAGGTCAAGAGTAAACAGTTCATTCGATTCAGCAGGCAAGGAAGGAGAGAGGGGGCTAGGATTTTTGCAGCAGGTCCCAGGAAAAGGGAATAGAAATCACAAAATTCACGGTCAGGGGGGTCATTGAAAACAGGGAGGCGAAACAGTAGGTGCTTCTAAGTTTCTTGTGCACACACCCTAGGGCAGCCGTTTTGTGAGTAGTTGTGAAATAATAGGGAATAGGCTTTAAGCAGCAACAGCTAGTACAGATGTACACAGTTTACGAGCCAAGTTGAAGTTGGTACCCGGCCAGGGTATAGAGAAACAGATCAGATACAAGGAGCCTCCACGGCGCTTACAGGCGTGCCTAGCGGGGGGATATAGCTTAGTGTGGATGATTTCATCTATTATAGAAGAGGGCATATGATGCATGTATAGAATGAGGCTGACAAGATGAGCATGGCATTCACGATGTCCAACCAGACACGGCAGGACGAGATAAAGCAAGAATAAATAAGGCGAGACCGGACAAGGCGGAACCAACTTGGTATGGCGATTGTACGAAACTTGACTACATATAGAGGAGAGGACCTTGTATGTCGTAGGGGATAATATAGTATGAGGGTATGACGTGAGAATATCTCATCAGACACAGGCGTTAACTGCTGCGGGCTTACAACTATACATTACAATACGTAGAAGGCTGATTATTGTGTTATTGAACGCGTCGTGACTGGCACACCAAAAGTGAAATCTTGGGGGGTTTGTGACTGTCACCCTAGAAAGCTGATCATAGGGTGGGCTGCCTATTTTCCTAGCTTCAATGGTATACAGATGTACAAATACAAAGTACAAAAGAAGTGATGATGGTGGGAAATGGATAGGCTGAGCGGTTATCTGGAGTGGTTCGGAAGTCCTGGCCAATGAAGGACTAGGTGGACGGATGGGATCTAGCAAGTGATCGTCATGAGATTAGAGAGTCAGCGAATTAGACAGTCGACAGTGCTATAGAAGTTTGTATATGTAGATAGATGCAATATGTGTTTTTGTGTGTGTGTGTGTGTGTGTGTGTGTGGGCAAAGAAAAGAAGGTGTTCCAGATGTGAGAGCGGTGAGGAGAACAGAGACAGAGACAATGTGATGAAGCGTCCTTCAAGGCGCTGACAAAGAGAATAAGAGCCGTAGCTGTGAGAGAGACGCCGTTTACAGGTGATCTATAGTGCTACAGAGGCCTGTAAGCGCCTGTGGTGGTGAGACTAGGGCCCTAAGTAGGCGGTACCTCAGCCGCTCCCAGGCAATGGCCGGCAAAAGCAGTACTAGGTACAGGCGTATCGGGAACCACGTTCTTCTGTTCTATTTTTTCTTTTTTTTCTTTTTCTTTTTCTTTTTGGAGGCGGCTTTCGTCGTTCTTTGGTGGCAGCGGCAACACGTCATAGGTCTTGATGCCAGCGTAATGGACCAGACACTTTTTTTTCTTCCTTTTTTCTTCCTTTTGCAGAGCAAGTGCGCATTCCGAATCTGGAGGCGAATCCTCTTGCTTTATCCTGCCTTTTAATCCTTTTATTATCTATATTTTTCGTTCCCTCCGAATCTTGGGCTCAGTTCCTGACAATAACATTCATATCCAGACTGCCGTTTTTTCTCCCATTCATACATACAACTAGTTGTACATATATTGTTTACTTTGAATCTGCTAGTGTTGCTGCGTTTGCATCGAGAACCTGGCTCGCAGTGCACCACATCTGTACCATTTATACATGCATTCTGTCTGATTTGTTGTTTTGTTTTATCTACCCTTCGCCTGTTTCATTATTTTGTTTGCCCCCAGATCTTCAGCCTTGGGGCGCCTTCCCTCTGCATCTCCCGCAACTACCTGCTATCTCTGAACGGTCTCTTCAAGGGACAGGAACCTAAACAACACAACCCGTCGTAGGCAATAGACACCATCAACACCAGCCTTTGCCTCTTTTCATCCGGTTGTCCTCTCCCACCATCTACGCCTAGCACCTGAATACGACCCAGACGACAACAACCTGCCAGCGACCCGCCAAAACCACGTCGCCCACAATCGCCTTCCCACGAATTCCTCGCTACGCCTTAACGACGACTGCTCGTTCGCCGTCGTTGAACCTGCTGCCGTGTCCAAGCCGATGCTGCTTGTAGACCAATCACCTCCGCTGTCCCGCTGCGAGCTGTCTGGGTCCTACCTCTGCCAGGTCCATTGTCAAGGCCCATTGCATTGCGTCGCCAAAAAGCCTGGACCATCTCTCTCGCCCTTGCTCTCCTTCTCTCTCCCTCTTTCACCTGCTACCTACTACTGTTACTAGTACTACCTTTGCTACCTTGAATGCTACTAGTAGCTTCAGCAAGAGAAGCAAGAAGCAGCAGCAGCAGCAGCAGCAAGAGCAGCCTCGCTTTCACTGACCAGCCATCTTCCATTCGCTTTTCAATCACAGCAACCTCTTTCAACGCGGCCAACAAACCGGGTATCAACATTCGTTTGCTTCTTCATCTATGTATGCTGAGCTATAGCTTTACAGATCGATTTGATAATTTCAGCACCCCGTCTTCTTCTTCCCTTCGTTACAGTCGTTCTTTGCCGCTGGCTAGCTAGTATCCTGCATCTTCTTCAACCCAACGAGCACATCGCCATCTTACACATACAACAACAACAACAACAACAACAACCCCCGATCTCCCACTAGCTTTTCGTGCTCTGCTTTATGCTACCCGACTACGGACTTTGCCACCCTCGTCATTGCTGCTTTTGTTCTGTTACTTTTCCTTGCTGCTGCCGGTCTGCACGCCATAATAGTTGATCAACAGGCTGTCCAAGGCTTACTTGTTGCCCGGCCTCAGGGTCCCTTTAGCCCACTTCATCTGTAACTGCTTCATCCTCGAATCTTCTGTCTCGACCAGATCTTAGACACTACCCTCCATACTGCTCACTACCGTTGTTTTCGCTGCCGTTTACTGCAGTTGTCGTCACCGACACTGATCAGCATTTGCCGCTCAACGGCCTTGATCCAGTCATGTTGCATTATTGATACCGTTATCTTACATCTGGAACCTGTCGCCCTTCCTAATCATTATACTTTCAGCCTATATATTATTCCGAAGCGTCATGTCTACGCCTTCACCGATCGTCGCACCCGACGCCTCGCTCAACAGCCCAACCGCCTGTGTTTCGTCGCCTTCGTCAGTCTATTCAAATTCAACTATCAAAGCAACATCGCCATCTCAATGGATCCCCTCATCGCTCTTGCCATTGGACTCCCGGGAACCATCTGTCGGGCCTCGTAGTCCAGGGAAAAAGCCGCCATCGCCAGCAGCGGCCTCATATACACAAGCACAAATGTCCGAATACAGCCGCAATCTGGCTATACAAATGGAGAAAATGGCCAGCTCAAGTTTAAATACAAACGCGACGTCGGTCATCAGCTCAATTAACGCCTCTTCGGTATCGCCAAATTCAGTCTTATCAGCTCCGCTTCGCTCATTCTCTACATCGACTGCCATCCTATCATCAGCGCCGTCCTCTCAAGGCTCACCCTCATTATCGACAAAATCGCCGGTTCCTGCAGGGGACCTCCCTCGCCAGACCCAATCTCCCACTGTCCAAAACTCCTCTTCGTCAGCGTCGCCCGTTGTTGCTTCTGCAGAAACCCTACCGACGAAGTCAGTGACACCATCAGCAATTGCAATTCCAAGCCCAGCCGCGGATGAAATCCCAGCCAGGCTAGGCGGCCTGGGTATAGGTCCGGGTTTAGATCCATTGCCTAGTGCAGCTGGTTCTAGTGTGGGTGCGAATGTGGATATGGCCCCTGCACAAAGCCATGTGACGTCACTACCTCTACGACAGGCACAGCAACACCATGCTTACTATGATTTCACTAGTGCATCAATAGAGTCAGATTCAGAACAAAATTCCGATATCCCGACCGCGTCGACCGAATCGGCAAGAACAGTTCGTGCCGGAAACACTCCTTCAATTGCCCAAACACCGTCCTACCCGTTTCCGCGAATGGTGCGCCGTGAACGTTCAGCCGCTACTCTACCGTCCCTCAAAGCACGCACTTCGGCATCGTTTACTCGCGCGCATACTCTTCCGATTACGGGCACAACATCTGAAGATCGCCATGATAGCCTGCCAACTCCTCTGTCATCTGCTGCCTACCCAACTGCCACCAAGTCGCCGCGCCATGATAATCCTAGCCTTTATGACTATCCCATGCCGAACATCAACGAACTATCATTGATGCTCACTGCAGAGCCCGGTCTTGACTCATGGTGGGAGACTGTCGTGCAGATCATGATTGACTCGTTCAAAGCCGAGCGAGTCACTCTTTCAGTTCCCGCCGATCCTACGGACATCCACAACGTGCCCTGGGGCCAGAAAGCCACCTTCAGTGATCGCGACAAGGATTCCTTTAGCCTGGGGTACTTGGGCCAGAAGACCTGCAGTTTGAACCCGCCTAGTAGTGGAAGTACGCCCATTTCACAGTTGTCAAGATCATACATCGACGAACAAATGTCCCAATCGTTATCACGTCCACCGTTCTCCGCTAGGAATTCGTACACCGCTGAAATTGACACCGAAGGTGCCACTGGTCTATCGCGCAACCCATCCGCGAGACGTGCCGCGGCAGCTCTTCGACGCCACAGCCATTATCCATCTATCGATAGAACAAGCGAGCCGCCGCCTCCTCAAAGCTCCAATCTTAAACGGGAAGCTCTTGAGCAGTACGATATCCAGACTCCCGTTTCGTCAACTGCGCTCTGGGACCTCCCACGGAGTCACACTGAGTTCTCCAAGGGTCGTGTGCTTCCTGTGTTACAAGCCCTTGACTTTGAAGCCGACCCGCTAATCGACAACAATGGCGTGCGTATGGTACTAGACCATGGCGAAGTTGTCGAGCTATCACGCCATTTTGGGGTGCCACGGGAACCAAAAAAAGAACGCTCCCCTCCGGCCCCTAAGTCACGACCCTTTAATGTATCTAATGGTGTCGCCAATGGAGTCCCTGAAGTCTTAAAGCGCCCCCGTTTGCCACAAACAGAGTCAACCTCACAACTGTCTGATATTTTAGGAGGCACCACTACTGGCCATAGGCCAAGTCGCAGTCGGAGTGTTCGTGATCGTAACGGGCGAGATCGTAATGGCACAGGGAGGATTATCTCCGTTCCAGAAGAGTCCGATGACAGAGCACATCAGCCGCCATCTGCCCTCGATGACCACGATCCCGCCTCTTCTCCGTGGACCCAATCTCCGGCAGACTCGCCCGTAAGCAGATCTGATGGCAAGGAATATCCATTTTTTGTCGATGTTCTCGTCGGAGACGAAACCTCGAACCTTGATGCGTCTTCTTTTGATGCTGCGACTTCAAACGACGCAACTGGCTCGACTGAAGACTCGACGAAATGGTCGATAATCCATATTCCACTCTCATTTGCTCTTTTCCACAAATCCAACGGGTCGTTCCAGCTCGATGCCAACTCGTTGGATGAAAGATCTCATCGTCGTTCTCGTAGTTCTGCGGGCACTGCTCCTCGTCATATCATTGGCGGAAACATGCCGATCTCGCGCAAGACTAGGCCACCGCCAATTGCTATTCTTTCATTCCTATCGCCCGTGATACCATACCCTAGGCAGTTGAAGGAGAGTCTGGATTGCCTTTCACACCATTTGGCCCATTCGTTCTCTTTATGTCGTCAGTATTCGATGCTTGCTACTGAACTTGCTAGTCTGCGTAGCCGCCGAACTGGCGCCATGGGATTCGGTGGCTTAGGCTCTGACGGCAACCCGTTAGCACCCGTTCCTTACTTCATGCCTTCTGATAGTCTTGCCAATGGCGATTCAACATCACAGCAGTCGATGACTGGTAGCATCACTAGCCCTAGTGAGTGGTCGGCTGTTTCACGTAGTGCTGCAGGCTCGCCGGCTCCGACGCCTTCATTTGAGGATGCTCTTGGGCCTAAGGATAAACGACCTCTGAAGACAAGTCCTGCCTTGCTCGGCGGCGATGGTTACTTTGCCGGCGCTTCCATCGCACAAACTATGGCAGCAGGAACGGAGCCACCATCTAGAATTGATTCTCCTGCAGTCCCCTCTCCCCAAATTCCCCTTGCGGCTTTAAATTTACCGAGCCCGTCGCCTTTCACGCGGGCTGGTCTCTTTTCGGAAGAATACTCTCTAGCTCAGCAAAGACGCAGCTCATTGGGACCAATTATTCCACCTGCTAGACTTCGCATTCCGCATCCACCACATCATCAAACCAATGCTACTGTCACTAATGCGTCTTCTTCTAATGGCCGAGATCTTGCACCTCCACAAGACAACCATGATACGACATCTCCGTTAACTGCCCAACCCCAATCCTCACCTCAGTTTCAGTTCGCAGTACCGCCCCCAAGACCTGTAGCCCTTCGACGTGAAAATTCTCGCTTGAATTCTGGAAATCCCCATGAACGACGCCACAGCCTCCTTCACTCGTACGGCGCAGACTTCGCCACCTCGTTCCCTACGCTACCACAATCTGCCACGGTTAATTCCAAAGTGCTGCCTGGACTTCCCGAGGCAACTTCTCCCAATGGTACTACTATTCCCGCCCAGGTTGTTACCATGGCTCCACCATCCGACAAGCTCAAGAGCTTGATTCTTGATTCCCTACCAGCACAGGTTTTCGTTGCCATGCGTCAGACAGGGGAGATTGGCTGGGTGAACAGTCGGTATTTGTCTTACCGCGGGCTTTCAGTACAGGATCTTGCCGCTGATCCATACGGTAGCATTCACCCGGATGATCGCCAAGAGTACCTGAAAGCTTGGCAGCATTCACTGCGTACTGGCGATCAGTTCTCGAGAACAGTGCGTATCAAACGTTTTGATGACTGCTACCGGTGGTTCTATGCTCGTGCTGTAGCTTCACGTGATAAGCGTGGTGTTATTATCCAGTTCCTCGGATCATATATGGATATACACGACCAACACATTGCGGAGTTGAAAGCTGCTCGCCAAGAAGAGATCGAGGCATCTGAAGCAAAACATAGGCTTCTTGCCAACCTTATCCCGCAAATTGTTTTCATGGCCACTTCGTCTGACGGCGTGACTTTTGCCAACGACCAGTGGCTTTCATATACCGATCTTCCGTTTGAGGAGTGCTTGGGTATCAATTTTCTTGACCGTGTACACCCCGACGATCTAGCCAAGTTCTGCGTTGAGGGCGACTGTCCTGAGCCCTCACCTCAGCCAAAGCTTGATTTAAGCCGCTTTGAATCCGATGTTTACTATGGTAGCACCTGCCACAACAATACCGATAACTGCAAAATTCGACGCAAATCTCGCGATCTGTTGAGTAGTATGTCAAACACCGCTAATCCCGCGCCTACCCCGGTCGACTCGACGTTCCCAGACTCGCCATCGTCCGGTAGTACCACCAACAGCAGCCACCCTAGCGACTTCATGACAGTTGATATCGAAGAGCTGATCAAACGAGGCATTGTGAAGACGACACCGGATAGCACTGGTAGAATTGCATATACAGCCGAAGTTCGACTTAGATCCAAGAGCGGCGAGTACCGGTGGCATTTGGTGCGCTGTGTCGAGATAGAAAACATCAACTTGGTCAAAACAGGCGTATACTTTGGTTCCGCTACGGATATCAATGATCAAAAGTTGTTGGAAGAAAAGCTCAAGGAGGCTATGGAATCCAAGAGCCGCTTCCTCAGCAACATGTCACATGAAATTCGTACGCCTCTAATTGGAATTTCGGGCATGATTACGTTTCTGCATGATACTCCGTTGTCGGAGGAGCAGCGTGACTATGCCAACACGATTCAGAACAGTGCCAACAGTCTACTATTGATCATCAATGATATCCTTGATCTTTCAAAGGCGGCTGCTGGCATGATGAGACTCAGTTTCGAGTGGTTCCATACCCGGTCATTGATTGAAGACGTGAACGAACTTGTTTCCACTATGGCAATCCATAAAGGGCTAGAGTTGAACTACGTTGTTGATGAGTCCGTTCCTGCCTGGGTCAAGGGCGACAAAGTTCGTATGCGCCAGGTGCTGTTGAACGTAATCGGAAACGCCATCAAATTTACGTCTGTTGGCGAGGTCTTCAGTTGTTGCCGCATTTATGTCGACCCGGAAGCGTCGGACGATTCTGATAGTAAGAACAAAAGTAGTGCAAACGCTAAGGACATCATGCTCGAGTTCACGGTTATCGATACTGGCCGTGGCTTCACTTCTAAAGAAGCAGATCTCATCTTCAAGCCATTTAGCCAGATTGATGGTAGCAGCACCCGCCAGCACGGTGGCAGTGGTCTTGGTCTTGTGATCTCACGCCAACTTGTTGAACTGCACGGAGGCCGCATGATTGGCAAGGCCACTCCTGGAAAAGGCTCCGAGTTCAGCTTCACAGCTCGCTTTGCCCTGCCTAACTCGGATGACCATCCTGATGCCAACAGCACACACACTGCTTCGTCTCCCGGTCCAATACCAACATCGCCCCTGCCACTGATGAAGGGTGAGAAGCCGGACAGCGGCAGTGATAGCATTCATGATCTCACGCCGTCCCGCGACAGCATGATGAGCTCACAGGCTTCAGTGCGATCTGATATCTCAGATGCCTGTTCTCTTGCTTCTGTCCATCAAGAACTAGTCAATCTAGCACAAGCGGCACGGGCTAGTGGTACAGATGTCATGTTGCAGATGAACCAAGCCCGCTCTTCCGGGCATGCTTCCCCTAAGCTGTCATCTGGCATAATGCCCCCACCGCCGCCAATCGCCATCACCGATGCCCCATCGACCATCCTCAAGAGTTACTCGATCTTAATTGTTTGTCCCCAGGATCATAGCCGAGAAGCAACTTTCCAGCATATCGAAATGACCCTTCCTAAAGGAGTGTCTCACAAGATCTGTGCTTTACCTACTGCGGCCGCCGTTCTGCAGATGGTTCAAAAGGACAAGCCGGGCCCATTCACACATGTCGTGCTCAATGTTGGTGCTGCACAGGAGCTTGTCTCTGCTATGGAACAGATAGACAACCTTGACTGCATTGTAGAAGCAACCATTCTTGCACTATGCGATACTGTTCAACGACAGGCTCTCATCCGTGTTGCTGCAGACCAACAACCTCGACTGATTCGGGATGGCTGCGTGAGCTTTATCAACAAACCCCTGCGTCCGTCGCGGTTTGCTGCCATTTTCGACCCAGATAGACTGCGAGACCTCAGTATAGATCGGAATAGATCATCGGCCGAGAGACAGTGGGAGACCCAGCGTGCACACTACATGGAAATGGGCAAGATGATTGGAAACCGCGGGTATCGCGTACTGTTGGTTGAGGATAATCCGGTCAACCGTAAGGTACTCATCAAGTTCCTGGGCAAG
The DNA here is from genome assembly GCA_004009845.1 of Davidsoniella eucalypti. Lineage (NCBI taxonomy): Eukaryota > Fungi > Ascomycota > Sordariomycetes > Microascales > Ceratocystidaceae > Davidsoniella > Davidsoniella eucalypti. The sequence continues at coordinate 180,117 of RMBW01000072.1, read as the reverse complement.
ATTGGTGTAGAAACTACTGTGGCTGTAGATGGCCAAGAATGCACCGAAAAGGTCATGGAACAACCTGCGGGCCACTTCAGCATGGTTTTGGTAAGTATCTAACCCTCCCCGATCTCCATCCACTCTATTACTACACTGTCCAATAGCTAACCCGAATTAATCTACAGTGTGATCTTCATATGCCACGTAAAGACGGTTACGCCGCCTGCAGAGACATCCGTGCATGGGAAGAAGAACATGGCTATTCAGCTATGCCGTTTATTGCTCTATCAGCTAATGTAATGCCGGAAGTTCAAGAACAATGTACTGCTGCCGGGTTCACGGATTATATCACGAAACCCGTAGATTTTGTCAACTTAAGTCGAACCATGGCTAAGTTCTTCTAAAAATGATCACATTTTTTTTCATACGATATCCCTTCTTAACATTTTCTTTCATCTATCTTACTATCTTTGAGATGCATTTCTTTTTTTTTTCGTTTCTCCATTCTTCATATCTTCATTCTCGCCTATTCTTTTTTACCTTTACGATCTTCATTCATCTACATTATACTCTTACGATTTTTTTCCTTTTTTTTCTTTTTCTTTTCGGGGGGTCTTTCACAAAACAGGTATAAGGATTTTGGTGTTTTATTTACATATATTTAGAGTCTATGTCCAGGAACGATAGTATTTGGTATGCGCACGATAAGAGAACCCTATTTTACACCGCCTTTCATATTTGGCACACCGCTTCCAAAAAAGGAAAACTACCCGAACACACCCCTACTTTTCTGATATTTTGAAGAATATTTTGAAGTTAAATAGACTAACACTAAAAAAAACCACCAACTTACAATATTTCAACAATCAACTTGCAATCTATCAATCATAGCAATGGGGATCCGAGGGGCTTGACTGACAGTATCGAGCAGCTCCTAGAATATATATATTTGTCTTATGCAAGTAGCAGACCAAAGAGTGAAACTAAAAAGTACTCCTTGCCCTTCAGCGGTTAGGGTCCCTTAATCGTGAGGTACAATTGTGTTGACCTTCTTACAACACAACATAAACAAGTTCTTCTCTCAAGATACTCCAAATCACAACGAATGTCCAAAGAGTTAGCTAAACCACAGCCTTGTTCTAGTCGCTTTCGTTTACATGAAATACAGGGATAAGAAACTCTTACAAAAGAGGAACACACTGACCTGTTTTATTGGCTGGACCGAGAGATGCTGCTTTGGCTGATTCTCTTTTGAGAATCGTTGAGCCAGATATCGTTAGAGGCCGTGAAGGTAGACCTAAAGTTTTGCTCCCAATAATGGTAGAGTTCGTGTACCTCGCCTGCCGAGTTTAGCTAGACCTTGATTAGTTAACTGCTTGCTTCTTTACCTATTTGTATGTAAACCTGTACTTTCACTTCATATTTTTAGCCTAGTTAATAATGCCCTTACTTTGTGCTTTTTATAACAAATTCATGTAATATTCTTCGGGATCTATAGTTCTTTTTGCATTGAGGTTTGTCTAGCCCACTATAGTAGGGTTTAGAGCATATCTATAGGGTTAGAACCATAATCTAAAACTGCAATAGTTACAGTATTTAGAAAGAAAAATAAATGTAAAAGGACCATGATACTCTCTACATTCGATTCAAGAGACTTTAGTTTTCTCTATTGTGCAAATACTATATTTCTATCGTTCCTGGACATAGACTCGTTTTTACCGGGTTATCGGTATTCTTTCCACAATGAATTTTATTAACGTACAGTTAGCTTTTTTTTTCAGCTTAAAGTAACCACATACTATGATATTTCGTTAATGACATTTAGGGTTACTAGGAGATATACGGTATTGACTTGTATTTTATTCAGTTACCCTAGACTTCATATATATTGTTGTTTCTATTTGTCTGTTTCCCTCTTACACTAGAAATTTCAATAGACACTTCCGCGAAGACTACGATCATTTTTTTCGGCAGCATCTAGATCTTCTTCCTCGTCGTCACTCCCACTACCACCATCGCCTAAGCGATTTGCTCGAGCACCCCGACCCATTCCACTCTGACTAATTAAGTCTCCGTTAGTGCTATTTCCATCGCTCATTCCTGTGCCGACTATAGCATCGCTGAATTCATCTTCATCATCTGCGTCTTCGTTGTTACTACCGCTCAAGTTGAACCCTAGTTTATCATTGCCGTTCTTGTTGTCACCGTTGCCATCGCCGTTAGGGACAGTGTGGGCGCCGTTATTGGCGTTGGCGACAGCCCGTGCGCTCTTTTTGGCGACTTTTGAGAGTAGACTGTTGAGTGATTGGGGCTGGTGATGTCTGTGTCGGCCGTTGGACCGCTCGGCCGCACTGCTCTCATCGTCGGTGTTTACTAGAGAGGCATGGCCTGAGTACGAGCCGCCGCCGTCACGGCCGACGTGGTGGCGATGAGTGATGATACCGATACGGCTGTTGCTGTTGACTCTGATAGAAGGATTGCTGCTATCCATGTCCAAGCCTCCCCCTTCGCTATCGTCGGCATACTCCGGTGACATCAAGCTGCGTAGGCGATCTTCGGGTGAGATAAAGGAGGGCGTTGCGTCGGGTGAGGAGATGACTTCTTCCTGGGCGCGCTTGATATCTAGTACGTTGATAGCGTCTACTGGAACACCGCCCTGGGAACTACCATGCTGATGCGGGTCGTTCGGGTCATCGTCTGAGTTGTACACACGGCGGGTAGATCTTCGTACCAATAGTGGGGGCTTCGAAGATGGAGGCAACGAGGACGACGAAGGACCTATTGTTGTTGCACCAGCGTTGGACGTTGTTCCTGCAGCGCCTTTATGAGTGGGCGGGGCGTCGGAGGATGCGGTAACAGCAGCAATGCCGTCGCCATCAGTGACAGCCTCTGGCGTAACGCTTGACGGTTCGCCGGTAGTCTTCTTCTTGGCGGCATTGGCACGGCCGGCATTAGCTAAGTCTGTACTATGCTTGTGTGCACCGGCCTCGTCCTTTTGGCGAAGCAATTCTAGGTCGTCCCGGCGGTTGAGGCGGCTGAAGTGACGTGAGTGATCGCAACCGTTGGGACACCCACCCCAGCGGCGGAGAGCGGCGACGCTCTTGTTACGCGGCAACTTGGTAGCGTCCTTTGGAGCATCGCGGCCAACCTCCGACTGGTCTTTATCGTCTTTGTTGGATGCAGCGGTTTCTTTACGTAGAAGCAGTTCCCGCTCGCGCCGTAGCTCTGACCAAGTTCGTAGTTTGTTCTGTAGAATGTATTTGCCATTATCTTCCTTGTTCATGATCAAGAATTCGCAATGGTTGACGTTGCGCAGGTCCTCGAAGTACTCGACGTTGAAATGGTACCACTTCATCAGAAAGACACGTGACATAAGACCGTGGGTAACTGTGATAGGGTTAGTTTGTTAGCAATGGCCCCAAGTTGGGTTTGTCTGATTATCAATGGCATCGTACCTAAGACACAGACACTAGCAAAGTCGTCTTCGCCAAACTGGCGCCATAGGGACTCATTGAAACCGCTCACTCGATCATAGGCATCGGCAGCGCTCTCGCCGTTTGGAATCCGGTAGAAGAAGTGACCGTAGTCTGCACGTTCCTGCCACATGCGCTCCATCTCGGCGCTGCATGGCTGGAAGTTGCCAAAGTCCTGTTCACGCAGGCGCGGCTCCTCATAGACCTTGATGTTGGGACGCTTGAAGGGTGACCCATCCTCGGTGAGCGTCGAAAGAATGCCGTCTGTGGTTTCGCGGGTCCGGCGATACGGAGAGGTGAAGAAGTGCAAAGTGTCATCCGGGCGCAGCATCTCCTTCAGACGCCGGCCGGCTTCGTAAGCCTGCTGCCAGCCCTCCTGAGTCAGCTTGACCCGATGATCAGGGATGGTCTGATGGATATCACGGTTCTCTATGCGAGCGTTGTTAGCGGGAAGAAAGCGGCATATGGGCTACGGCCATATAGAGATACGTACTGTTGCCCTCAGATTGGGCGTGGCGGATGAGGATGATCAGTCTTGGCTTGCCCATGATGAAAATAGGCGAACACTAGGGTTGGAGGACCAGAAATGAGTGCTGAAAGAGAGAGAATAGAAGATGAAGTGAGAACGGAAGGTATTGGAGCGACGGCGATGTTTTGGCGTTGTTTTCCAGCACACGATAAATAGACGAGACGAGACTTTGTGGTAGGTGGTTGGATGTGGTAATAACTGCGGGAAGCAATGCAGGAAGAAATGCAAACAAAAATGGTATAAAATGGTGAGAATAGAGCACGCATGCAAATATTACGAGAGTTTAGAATGAATCAGAGATGAAGATGCAAGAAAAAATGAACGGAAAGCTGGAATTCACAGAAAGATATGCACGAGTAGATAAATAGAGAAGAAGAAAAAAAAGACGTCCAAGAGCGGCCGAGACGAGACGTTGGCTGGGGGGCAAGAAGCTCCTGGGGGGCAGCTTGGATAGAGAGTGCTATATTTGCGCTGCTACTATTTCTAGCCTCTACTATGTATTATAGTTGTAATATGTAGAGCGGCCTGTTGGAGCGCCGATCAAAAGAAACAAGGAGACGGTGTCTGTGCTCCTTCTTCTCTATCGTTGTTACTGGGCGGCTTAAGACTAGCAAGCCTATATGTAGAAACTAGGTTGGATCTATATAGTCACAAGGCTGTTTGGCTTCGTTACGAAGATCAGCGTACATTCAAAGTCGCCCAAAACTAGCAACAGTTGATTCGGCAAAGCCCTCAATATCCAGACGAAGATAGCCAGCCTGGATCGAATCCCCTCCTCCGCTTCCTTCTGCCTCTGCTCCCTCCTCCCTCTCCTTCCTGGGGTACCATCGCTCTATACAAAAGCCCTGCATCTACACATGTCAACCTCTTCCCGGCTATTTCACCTTTCGACAGATTTAGTCTAGAAATCGCAGGAAAACGGCCCAACATGACTAATGCCGTTCGTCTGTCTCGCCTTCAGGGTTTCCCGAGTGGGGCCGGTCTCCCGAATCATGGGTTGGGACATTGGGACATCTTAGCCAATCAACTTCGTGAATTGGGCAGGGTTTGGCGCAGGGGCGGCTCGCTGATTGGATAGCAGCGTTTGTAGCCATCCGTACTTATCTACAGGAGGTCGCTTTAGTGGAGGCACTGCGCTGTATCAATGATGTAGGACCCTAGTGCACAGTGTTTCGATGCTTTATCTTGTTGTGTTAGGCGATTTCCAGAGACATTTCATGATACCATTGTACCTAGGCATAAACATCGTCTCTATATCTATCTATTAGTTTTCTTTTACTGGCATATTCGCTAATGAATCATGACGAAAGCCAGACTTGGAGAATATACCAGGCTTCCATCTAGCCGGATTTTATAGCAAGATTATCAGCCCACTACCCTAGTCACCCTAGCTTCATTCAATCTTTGATTAGCCTACAGAGCCAGTATCCCCTGGCTTTTGCATACCTGGTCGTAGATCAGATAATAGCATCAGCAAGATACGCTTCTTCCTTAGCCTAGAGGTCACTGTAAAACAGCGGGACTGGCACAGCCTGCCGACTCAGTTATTTGCAACACACTTACTCTTGGCTGTCACTGTTGTTATCCAAGCACTGCCACACCCTGATAGCACCCGTGCTACTTGCAAAATGACCGTTATCTACTTGTTCTTGGTGACGCTGGCTGTCATTTGTCTGACGTGTGTATAGCTATCTATCACATCTACCACATAAACCACCCAATACTGTCAATTTCATCTTTGTTCATTGGGGTCAAATGATAGTAACGATAGGATAAATATACTATCTGTCGTGATACGCAACCACAAGTATCTTCACTTGAGCCGATGACTACTCCAATATTTTACCGTCCAACTATCAAAAAGAAGAATCCTTTCGTACTATTCACAACTGCAAAACTTGTCGTTATTCGCCGGTCATCGCACTGCCCAGCACTAAGTGGCCCAATTCGAAACTGTCCATCGACCCTCTTCAAAACCGGCCAAAACACACTATTCTTGGCATTGATGTTTCAAAACCCACGCAAAGAACAATGGGAGCTTATACTGACATCCCACTTCACCGTAAGCTTTGCTTGTCAATTGCTATAGCTTCGATGCCAGTTTTCTAGTAGATAGCTCCCTTCTCCCTTACTTCCTAGCTCTCTCCAAACACCAGGAGCTTTGTCGTCTTACTTGATCTACTTATACATGTATCTGTATATGCTATTCTATTATAAGTAACTGTCGGCTTTTAGTTTTGTCCCTCACGTTTGTAGATCCACATTGCTAAGCTGGCAAAAGGAAACAGACAATCAAAGGTTTCACGCTATGAGGGCATTCTCGTGGCCTTCACTATGGATGATAGAGATAGACCTATGTAACTGCCTATAGTGATCGCTGATATCCTCCACAAAATAGTGTAGCTGGTTTAATTGTCATTAGTTAACTGATTCTTCATCCGCACCAAAAAGTATGGGCCAGTTTGGATTGTTCTGGTGAAGACGCTTGTATAAGCTGCCGTCTTCATACTAGCTTCAGGTACCGACATTTTTCTGTACATCACGTGATACCAGAGTTCAAGGCAGTTACCTGTTGCTGCTGGGGCTAAAGCGCTTGCAGCGAGTTTGGAACCAGTTTGGAACCAGGTTAAGCCAATTTAGGCAGGTTCCTTGATGCTTTTTTTTTCTTTCTTGTTCAGCCTTGTAATTCTTAGATCACAGCCTCGCAGTTTATCTTTCTTTTTGTCAAGTTTCTATTTACCTGTTGGTTTTCATCCGTGATTGTGCTTATAATATCACAATTTAACCTTCATTTGCAAAGTTGACAGTACTAAGATCAACACCACTACTCTCAATTTTGCCAAGAATATCTTCATCATCATCCACCTATCTGTCTGTATTCGTGTCTACAATCTTCGATTTTTTTTTTCCATTGTCAACAGACATCCGCTCAATCTCTCACAATGTCCGCCGGTGGTCCTGACTCCATTACTACCTACGCCGATAAACGCAGTAAACGGCCGAGCAAGCGACGTCTACTCAGCCCGACATCGAACCAAGCCGCCCACGTAGACGCCCTCTTCGCCAAGCCCGACAAGCCCATCGAGATCCCGATATCCAGCTCTGGCAGTGGTAACCGACGCGCACTCCCACCACCACCGGAAATCGTCACCAACGTACAGGGAAGTAGCGCCGGTGCGGGATCCGGTGAATTCCACGTGTATAAAGCGGCCAGACGTCGCGAGTACGAGCGTCTACGTCGCATGGACGAAGAGGTGCGCGCGGAAGACGCGGATCGGGCGTTCTCGGAGGAGAAATCAGAGAGGGAACGTAGAGATGAGGAGAAGACGAAGAAGAATCGTGAGAAGCGCGAGAAGCTGAAGGCGCGCAAGGCAAAAGGAAAGACAGGTAGTTCGGGTGCGGCAAATAAACCATCATCATCAGCACAACAAAATGGCACCTCTGATCAAACGAAAGAAAAGAAGTCCGCATCTATCCCAAAGCGCATAGAGGCTTCGACGGGAGCGGACGATGATGAGAAAACCCCCGATGTTGCTGCTTTGACCACAGCTATAGAAGATAGCACACCAATCGCCAAGGTTGCGGAAACACCAATAGCGCAGCCTCCTGTTGGCCTTATCATACACGACGACGAAGACTAATACGCCAATATCTTCTTCTCATTACCTTTTGAACTTCTCCGCATATACCCATCTACAACATCGTTTCCTTTCTTTCTTCGTTGTATTCATTTTGTTTGTTAATTCTCTACTTGGTCGGTTTCTTTTCTTTGCTGGAAAAGCATAGAATAGCTTGGGGCGTTAGGGGACTTCTCTGTGGTTATTACAACTATAATTACTACTATCATCATATTACCATCTATTTCAGATATCTTTCAATCCCAATAAGATCTTGTATACACATCAAACAAGCATAGCTGAGTGGATTTTATGAATCATGAGAACGCAACTGCGCTCGTGACATTGAATATTTTAGCCAAAAAATTACTCTAAAGAATGTATGTCCCTTTTTGAAGCTCATTAAGATGGTATGTCTATTATTTTCTTTGTATGATAGTTGCCTCCACACACGTCTATGTGAAATTAACATGTGGTATCTTACTCCTGCTTGATATTACTGTTTCCTTTACTCTTCGCCACCGCCGCCACCGCCGCCCTGCATGGCCTTCTTCGCACTGCAGATGTCATCAACACGCAGCAATAGGCAAGCAGACTCGATAGCAGTCTTGATGCTCTGGAGCTTGATAGCCTCGGGCTCCCAGACACCGTACTCCTTCATGTCGGCAATGGTGCCGTTGTCACCGTTGACACCCCAGGTGTGGTTACCCTCAGCGTGCTTGGCACGAAGGTCAGTCAGTACTCTGACGGGGCTGCTACCAGCGTTCTGAACAAGTGTGCGGGGAATGACCTCTAGAGCATCGGCGACCGCCTTGTACGGCCATTGCGCAACACCCTCAACGCCCTTGGCGAGTTGGTTAAGTTTCACAGAAACAGCCATCTCTGTAGCACCACCACCGGGAGACAGGCGAGGGTTGAACATAACGTTACGGGCAACACCCATAGCGTCATGCAGGTTGCGCTCAATCTCATTCAGGATATCCTTAGAGGGACCGCGTAGCAGGATTGTGCACGCCTTGGGGTTCTGGCATTTAGTAAGGAAACTGAAGTACTCGTCACCAATCTTCTCAATCTCAAACAGGCCGCACTGAGTACCGACATCGGACTCTTGTAGGTCATCAACACGGTTGACAATGGTGGCACCGGTGGCACGAGCAATACGGTTGTTGTCGGTTTTGCGGACTCTGCGAAGAGCAGTGATGTTGGCCTTGACAAAGTAGTGCTGGGCAAGATCAGAAACACCCTTCTCAGTTATGACCAGATCAGGCTTGAGAGCAATGATGGCGTCGCACATGGCCTTGACCTGCTCTTCCTCGATCTGCAGGATACGGTTCCAGTCCTCCTCCTTGGAGATCTCAATCTGGGTTTGCGACTCACCCTTCTTGTACTCAAGAGGGCAATCTAGTAGAACGATGCGGGGGTTTTCTATCCGGCGGCGCATTTTGGGATGGGTGATATCCTTGTTCAGCATGACACCGTCAAGGACTATGCTGTCTTCAATCTCACCACCAGGCACCTTCTCGATGCGAGCATAACGCTTGATATCGACCTCAGTCTTGCCGTTGGCAATCTCCCAAGTGACCGTCCGAACAGCATTGAGGGCAAGCTTACACATGAGCTCAGACCACCGCGAAACAAACTTGGTGCCGATAGAGGAGTTGATAAGGCCAATCATAGCCGTGTCGTCGCTAACGTCGATAGGGATAGAGATTTCGTCGATGATCTTCAAGGCGTCTTCTAGCGCACGCTTGAAAGCGGAGATAATAGTCACGGGGTGGATATTGCGCTCTAGCTCGGGAAGAGCCATGGCCAGGATTTCACCAGCTGAACAAGGATTTGTTAGTATCGTTTCTTCGATAACTCATAGCATTATCTTAGGAGGGTAGTTTTCACTTACCTAGAATGATGACGGTAGTGGTACCATCACCGACTTCCTCATCTTGTGTTCGGGACAGCTCAATCATGCTCTTGGCAGCCGGGTGAGAAACCTCGATTTCTCTGAGGATGGCGTGGCCATCGTTGGTCAAGACGATACCGCCCATAGGGTCCAGTAGCATCTTCAGCATAGCCTTGGGGCCCAAGCATGACCGGATGATGTCAGCAACACTACAGTCTGGTTAGTACAGAGTTGATTGCCATTGTGGTGATGGCATTTCGTGGTAGCAATCTAGGGATTTGCATTCAAACGTAGATTGCTTGTCGGGTCTATGGAGGGGCAGAACAGTGATCGAGGGGGTAGCAACACACATCTTGGCGGCAGTGATGTTAGACATCTGAGCTTTACGGCCCGTTTGGCGCTCCTGGGGACCGCCGGTGTCTATAACGTATTGCGTCAGTCAATCATATTCATGTATGTAGGGCAGTTTGGAATTTTCAAGATAGTTTTTGGCTGTAAAAAACACGGCCAGAGCTCCTGTAGCCTTCGCTATGCATCTGCAATAACTTTGGGGGTAGTGATAACCAGGGAACACATACTCATTACCACAACCGGAGCCTGCATCTTGACGAGTATTGACGAATTAAAGTAACTGAAAGTGGAAGGTAATAAGTAAGGGTAGGGAAGAAGAGAAAAAGAGACTAGAAAACTTCGCGATGTTTGTAATGATTTAAGATGCCAGCTGTGAAGTTTGGAGGGGTCTCCTTTCAAAGTAGCCTTGCTTGGTTAATACTGTTGGCTTCTGATTGCTTCTAGTTGAATTTTTGCCCGCCACACCGAGGGGCAGTGTGGGGCGTCTGAAGCTTCAGATTACAGGGTTTAATTGCTGCTTTTTAGGGTTATGAATACAAAAATAGTCAAACAATTCTTTAACTTTACTCACTAGTATAAATGAAGATACATTTCTTTGTTCGCAAAAATGCATCGTCACTTACCAACGCTAGTATGTCTTTTTTCCCACCCGTAGCTATCTTCAAGGCACACAACTTGAATTCTATCAGGTCAAGTGACTTTCATTGCTACATAGGAGCTTGGTGGTAGGATTTCTAGGGCTTAGATTGGTCGAAGAGGCTGAGACAATACGATTGATTCATTCCTCAAAAGACTGACTAGTCTGTGCATATAAATAAAGAGTTAATTAGGTCAGTCAGATAAACCGCCCATACAAAGCATGCAGATACTTTAGGTACCTGGTATTAAAAAAGCACTTGGTCAAAGGACGACAGCTGACGTCACACGCCGTGGTGTTTATTGGTACTACGCCATTGCCTAGGGCTTAAACAGATGTCTACAACTACAAGCATTTGAGCCGTCATGATGTTGGTCCACCATTATGCTTGCTAGCCGGACGAGGTAGAAACCTTTGTGTAAGGCAGACGGGCTTTGCACAGACATGGAGCGTCTGCTTGGAGTGTCTGCTTAATAACCCTGTTTATTGGCATAAAACTTGGCAGCGGCGATCAGCCCACCCAATAGCTAAACCGGTTGTATCTCATCGCTTCTGGAGTGCGAGCTTTGTTGTTATTTTAGCAGCTGGCTTGCATCCCATACAATATCCAGTGAACGAAGGGTAGGTAGTATTAGCATCAGCCCCTGCATCTGTTGGGACCACCGGGTTGTTGTGACCGCAGCAGGCCTAGCCTTTAAGGCGGCGATTCGGTAGTAGCTGCTATATCTGCCGCAATGGAATTGTTGTTTGTTGTTGTTGTTGTTGTACGAGAGAAGGCTAATGTTTATAATTATTAAACTAGCCAGCTATTCCGCAGTCAGATGCACAGCAATATGTGGGTAAAATAATTGTACTATGTATAGAGTGTGGGCAAAAATCAACGCTCTTGTGTGCACTAGCCAGCCAGCCAGCCTTTCCCGGTCGAATAGATGGCCAAAGTCAAGCTGGCGCCTATGAAGTCGAGGCAACTGGCCGGCTTGGGCGGACTTGGGCGGAGATGGCTTGGTGTGATTTAATGTCCCTGCCTTTTCTGGTTCTTGCTGTCGTTATCGCTATTGCTGATGCTGTAGGCGTTGTTCTACCCGTTGTTTTGCGTGCCTTCCCTTTATGGATCGTAGGCAGGCAATAGTTGGAATTGTCAGAGCCTTGAAGGGCCTAAGAATTAAGTGGCTTGTTTTTTACTTTTTTTTTTTTTTTTTTTTTTTTTGTTAGTGACGTGACAAGACCCATTATTCTGTCTGCTTGTTGTCAGCTCAGATTTCCCTTCTGGGACTTGTTGTGTTGCAAAACTTTACCTGCTTTTTATTTTCTCCAAGCAATTATTTGTCTGGGCCTAGCGACTCTTTTTTTCTCTCTTATGCGACTTGTTTAGTTTCTTTCAGCCTGCGCCTCGAGAACCTCTCAATCAGTTTCTTTCTTTTTTCTCTTCTTGGATTTTGATTCGATTGTTCGACTCGTCACTGCTCGTCTTTTGTTTTGCATACCTCATTGTTTCACTATTTCTGCTGTCTTTCGCCCGCTTCATTTTTTTTTATCCAGTTCTTTGTTCTCCGCGAGATCTCTTACTCTTTTTTTCCTTCTATTTATCTACTTCGGTATTCTTTTTTTTCTCGACCAGTTTTTTTTTTGCGCCCTGACTTTCGAACCTTTTTTCGGACTACTCACTTCAAAACCTCCTCGACCTCCTTGTCGCGACGCTGCGTCATCGTTCAAACTCGACATCACATATCACCAACTGAACTGAATCTAACGAGGCATAAACCATGACTTTGCGATCTAAGATTGCCCGCCACTTTGGCGAAACTGTGAGTATTTTGCATCCCCTGCTTGTTGCTGGTGCTGGTCGGTCTTATAAAGTACATACGCAGTGTTATTTCGAGGTTTGGGGTTATCATCTGACGATCATATTTTGAATCTGTTCTTGGGCTTCGACCCCGGATTCTTCTGGAATCGAATTACATACCTGCAAGCCGGCGTCCTGGAATCTATCTGACACCAAGAGACTGCTGTGACCAATCGCACTATAATACCGCTTTACTAACATCATGCGTGCCTAATAGCTTCTGCCCCATCAGCCATATCTATCATGTGAGTTTTCTGTTGTGATCTGTTGAATATGACTGAAAAATGAAATGACTAACATGTTTTTTTTTAGATCACGATGTTCTCTGTAAGTAACCATAGCCACTGGCTATCAACACGCCAAAACTCGATATTGTCAGTCTTAGTCAGAGATCGCCCATTCTAACAGCTCCATAGTGACATACGAAGATGTTAAGGCGTTGCGAAATGATTGGTTGACAGATAACGTACGTTCAATCAACCGCCCTCTCACTGCCGAATTTCACTCACCATCTATTTTGAATATAGAACATTGCATTTTGGGAAGAGTACATGGAGCGTGAACTACTCCCCAAATATCCCAAGGCGCGCGTTATCCTCTTGCGCCCCAGCATGACCTTCCTGATGATGAAGGAGCCTGACCTGAAGAGCGTCAAGTCCGCTCTTCCAGATTTCAGTCGCGCATCACACATCTTTCTGCCAATCAACGACGCTCGTAATGTTAGCGTAGCCGAAGGTGGCTCTCACTGGTCCCTCCTCGTTGTCTCGCTTTTGGATGGTGTGGCTTTCCACTACGACTCTCTCGGCCGTTCGAACTACTACGAAGCTAGAAATTGCACGCAAATCTTCAGCCGCTTACTCAGAAAACAACTCAACTTCATGCATCTTCATGATACACCACAACAAGAGAATGGAAGCGACTGTGGTGTCTTTGTATGCATCTTGATGCGTCATCTTCTAGTCAAGAAGCTACTATGCGTCGGCGCTAGAGAACAGGTATCCATGAGTCTTGCGAATAAGATGATTGACTCAAGAGGCGGCCGTAAGGAGATGATGCATATAATAGAGCAGTTCCGCAAGGAAGGAGAGCGCAGACGATCGTGAGTACAGCCTCAATCCTATCACATCCTAGATTTTCTTTTGCTAATATAACAACTCAAAGGCTTAGTAGAAGTTCATCACCGTATGCTGCGAAGACGCCGCCGCGGATTGAGTAGGTCTCTACTCCGCGACGACTTAATGTTGCTAAGGTCACAAAACCAACAGCTGTCAGAAAGAGCACGCGAAAGAGCTGTCGCCTCCCCATCTCCAACATCTGATCTCTGAGCTTTCAGTAGGCTCATTTTGTTTGTTCCTTGAGCGGCCATTATCATGGCCAAACTATTCCCAGTGGCTTTGTTTTTTTTTCTTATGACAAGCCGTCATGATTATCTTACGTCGGGATTGCCTGTGATCAATCCCTTGTTCACGTCCGTCATTTCTTGCATTCTGATTTAGCATTTCATCAGAAGCCCGTTTTACCTTGGTGTTTCCTTCTTACATCTTTACCTCTGATTATATGAACTAACCGCGAGGCCAATCATTTTTGTTATTATTTTTTCAAGGCCATCGCTTCTTTGATTTTTGTATTGCTCATGGCAAAATTGGCGTTTGTTGTTGTCCATATCAAGATGCCATCCATGTATGGCTCATTACATCAGGTTTGATTACACATCAATTAGTGATGCAGATGATTTTAGCTTAGCCCTCTTCTATTTCTGTACGGTACTTGTGAGTAGTGTTTATTGAAAAAAATTACTATATATTTAATACGTTGAAGTGGCCACTAAATTGGTAAATGTGAAAGAATAGTGCTGACATATTGAAGGAATGTTAACAATGAAGTAGCTCCTATACCCAGTCTAGGTTTTCTATATTTAAACAGCCCCTCCCTGTGAACTGATGTGATAGAAACACGGCCTTCGTCCCTAAACCAACTTATATTGACAGTTTAAATAGGACTTGGACTGGATGTAAAAGGCCAGAAACAGCAGAGATACATTGTGTTTCGGTAGCTATAGTGCTGCTTGGTTGCCAAGAAGCCAAGAGCCTTGCTCGGGGTAGAAAGTAGCTACATTTTTGACACGTTTGAGTGTATATGGGGAGGCTATGATATGAAATCTCCGCTACTGTTATAAGTTAAGAAAGTACAGACTTGCCGTTTGGAGTTGTTAGATAGGTAGATAGTAAATGTATATTAGGCGTGTGTTTTGCAAGTTGTGCAATGCTTGTCGTTACTGTTTCGTTCGAATGGTCTATCGATACTTCTAAATTTTGTTCTTCTCTTCTTCTCGCCAAGATCGAGCCTCATGGCGTATCAGAGAAAGCAGAATCCTTCACCATGGTTGACGAGATGAAGTTCCGGAGAGCCGCCCATCGATTAGACGTAGACGTCTCGACCTGAGCAACCGGTGCAGCATTCGGAGCAGGAGCCACAGCAGCCAACTTCTGTTGTATTCTCTGCTGTTTTCTACTCAACTTAGCCGGCTGAGGAACACTAGTTTTCGGCGCAGCTTCCTGTACGGATGCCAACTGAGCCATACTAGCACCAAAACGCTGCATCTCCGACTTGACGACGAGCTCCTTTCGTTTCAGCGCACCCGGGCGACTTTTCAAGCTCTTATGTCTCAACTTGCCACTATTTTCATCGTCGCCGGAGTCGAGCTCGGGCAGCGCATCGGCAAGTCCTTCGAGCGTGGTCTTTAGTTTGCGTTTGGCACGGCGCGTTACGTTGCGCGAGGGCTTCGTGTTGGCTTTGGCTATCTTGGAGGCGAACGTGCTCTTCTTGATCATCCGCTTGTCCTTTTTGGAGGCGGCGAACGAATCGCTGACGGTTGTTCCGGCCCGGTGTACTTTGTATGGTGCGTTGGGGTGAATGTCGCCGCGCAACCGTGCCATACGGTGCTCGCCGATGGAAAGCTGTGGTGCGATGGGAGCCTGAATAACGGTCGTTGTTTTAGCACTGCGACTTTAGGTGTAGTCTGTAAACTTTCTTGGGGGCATGACAGTAACATACCATTTCGTTTGAATGCGATATACTGAAGTGAACTATGTTAGTTGTAATTAGTTCGACGCTCATGAAGGCTAGATGACGACGTGGGGCTCACAAAATTTCGATTACCTCTATTGAAAAAAAGGCGGCAGAAAATGGGGCGGTGTCCCGATTAGGCTTAGTTGAGTAAATAGCAATGTCTCGATCTTATAGGCCTAAGCTTGTGCAACATGCGTCCCTCATTGCCACTGCTGTAGACATCACTACTTATTTGATGGCTAACACTATTTATTTACTTTCCTCGTCTTTATATCATCCATTAATAGTTATTTGAAGCTGTCGAGTGACATTTGAATTATGGCTCCTCTTAAGCCATGTAAGGAAGAGCTCTTAACCCTATTGCGATGCCAATTGGCAGACATTGAAATCAAGGCACAGGAGTTAAAAGAGCAGATCGCAAGACTGGAACTTGAAGAGGGATCTAGTCCGCAACCCAAAGATGAAGACACTGCAAGTTGGCCATTGTTGTCTGAAGAATATTCAAGATACGGCCGTCAAATGATCGTGCCAGACATAGGCCTCAAAGGTCAGTTTTAATCTCCCTATGAATGATACAAATAGGCTTCATTCTGACTAATGCAAACTTCTAGGCCAGTTATATCTACGCCAGGCAAAGGTACTTATAGTGGGAGCTGGCGGCTTGGGCTGCCCTGCTGCGGCGTATCTTGCTGGAGCAGGAGTAGGAACCATTGGTCTAATAGATGGTGACACTGTGGAAATCTCCAACTTGCATCGGCAAATAGCACATAGCACGGCAACTGTGGGTATGCCAAAGGTTCATAGCGCCGTACGCTATCTAACTAGGTATGGAAACAGGACAATCAAATGAGCATGCTAGAATTCTATATACTAACAACAAACAGCCTTAACCCTCTCGTCACATACCGTGCGCACCAAGAGTTCCTAACTGCAGAGACTGCAGTCGACATCATCGGCCAGTATGATATCGTGTTAGATTGTACTGACCATCCAACATCGCGATATCTTGTGTCTGATGCTTGTGTTCTCCTGGAGAAGCCATTTGTATTTGCGTCTGCCCTCCGACACAGCGGCCAACTCATGGTCATGAACAATCCTCCTTGTCCCCAGGGAGTGGCAGCTGGCGGGCCATGTTACCGCTGTACCTTCCCGAAGCCATCTCCCGCGAAGTCTATTGTCAGCTGTGGCGAAGGCGGAATCCTTGGTCCTGTAGTTGGGACGATGGGTGTTCTCCAAGCTTTAGAAGCCTTGAAAATCATCACAAATGGTGATTTGGTCAGTGGTGGACAGGACAACGGCAATCCATCTATGCTTCTGTTCACCGCTAACTCACCGACCCCATTTAGAACTATCAAGATGATGGGCCGGAGGCTGAAATGCTTTGCTTGTGGTTCTGGCTCCTCTCTTACAAAAGAGATGCTTAAGAACGGGTCCCTAGATTATGTATCGTTTTGTGGTGTTGCTGCATCGGTCAACATATTGGCTCCAGAAGAACGTGTCACTGTAAACGAATATCACAACAAGCAGGAAGAAGACCATATCTTGTTAGACGTCAGAAGTAAAGAGATTTTCAGCGTGGGGTCCCTGAATAATGCTATCAGCATACCACTTTCTGAAATCGACTTCACGAAACATCAAACAACTGGAGGTCTTCCCTCGACCATAACATCGACCTCCAAGCCAATATATGTTGTTTGCCGCCAAGGTGAGGACTCTCAG